>WELB01000311.1:80732-96926 GCA_009602725.1 Spirogloea muscicola | reverse complement strand
GGCGCCCTCAGCCTGCCGGCCCCATGGCGGAGCCCCGCCGCTCCGCGCAGCAGCGGCGACGGCGGCGGCGCTCAGAGCCCCGGACTCGCCGCCGCCGCCGCCGCCGCCGGCGTTTGAAATGGAAAGCAAAAGCCCGTCTCTTAAACCCTCCCCCCCCCACTCCGCCCTCCGAAACCCTACGCTTCAGGCGCCTCCCCCGTCCCAGCTCCGCGCTCGCGGCGGCGGCGGCGGCGGCGGCGGCGGCGGCGTCGTCAAGATGGTGTGCATTCGACAGGCGACGGTGAGTACTCAGGCCAAGCTGCCATCGCCGCTACCGCCGCTGCCGCCATCGTGGAGTGCTCCCTGTGACAAGCAGGACGCTGGCAAGACCACGACTTGCGCTGCAAAGGCGCGCCGCACCTCGTCACGAACTGACCTCCGCTCCAGCTTATGAGATAGAGGCCCTGGCTCTGGGGTTGCTGCACCTTGTGACAGCCATGGCTGCGGCTGCATTCCTGTGCCCATTTCGCGGCGCAGGTTGAAGACTTACTTGCGATGCAGAGCACTAACCTCATGTGCTTGCCGGAGAACTACCAGATGAAGGTGAGGGGTCCTCGTCACCCTCCGTCGCCGCTGTCGCGGCCAGCGTCGCTGGGCATCCCTGCCGCTGTGCCGCCGCCCTCCAGTTGCGCTGACAGAAACTGAGACTGAGACTGTCACGCTCAACTGGGTTTCGTGCGCGCTGCAGTACTACTTGTACCACATACTGTCTTGGCCGCAGCTGCTGTACGTCGCCGAGGACTACAACAAGAAGATCGTCGGCTACGTGCTGGCCAAGATGTGCGGGACCCGTCTCTCATTGCCACAGCCGGCCGACACGGCAATTAGCATCCATGCTTATGCGGCTCTCAGCAGCACCCACTTGCCATGTCCAGCCCCTGGCAGGCTCCCTGACGCCTGCCGAGCCACGGACGCGGCAGGGACGAGGAGTCTGCGGAGCCCCACGGCCACATCACCTCCCTAGCGGTCCTCCGCACGCACCGCAAGCTCGGCCTGGCGACCAAGCTCATGAGCGCCGCCCGTGAGTCCCTGTCGCCGTTGTGTCTGCACCGTGAGCTGGATCACACAGGCCACTGGCTGCAGAAGAGGGCAGGACGGTCCACTGCTTTGCCCCCTGTTTTGCCTCAGCTGTAATCTTGGTGAAGCTCCTCTACTCGTGCTCACTGCACAGTCTCTTCTCCCATTGGCCTCAATTGCATAGTCAGCCCCTCTCATTATACAAGCTTCAGCTCCTCCCACGACTGATGGTTGGCACTAGTGTATTCCTGGAAATGTATGGCCAGAGAGTGCCATGGGGGAGGTCTTTGGGGCAGAGTACGTCTCACTGCATGTGCGCAAGAGCAACCGAGCAGCCTTCCACTTGTACACAGAGACCCTTGGATACAAGTAGGTCCTGCTAATAACCACTCCAGTGCTAACTCATGCTTCAGAACAATATAATCTGAAGGAATCACTCTGAGCAGCTCATTGACATGGCTGAATTAGCGGTGCACCAGCTTCCTATGCCGTCGCAACATTTACATGATTTCTGCTTTGCTGGTTCTAAGGCTTCTGGTGTCCTTGATGCTGAAAAAGGATACATGACATTGAGGCTAAGTACTATGCCGACAATGAGGATGCATATGACATGCGGAAAATGCTAAGGAATAAGCCAGAGAAGCCTGCCGGTATGAATACCTGTCAGCATGAATGCGCTTTACAGATGTATTGCCACTGTAGTTGTTGATGTTTGTGTCATGAGTTTTGCAGATGTGTTTCCATTAATGCAGCGTGCTCTGGTGTATTGGGATCTTCACACTCCTGAGTTGCGACTGACCGCGGCAATGCAGCAGCAAGCAATTGATCTTGCTCATCGTTTGACCTCTGCAGGAGAGTTAAAGTTTGACAAGAAGGAGAAGGACTCAAGGAGTTCCAGCAAGATGGCCACTGCTACTGCCACGAGCAATGAGAACCAGGCGGAATTTAAGGCAGAGGTTGAGAGGAAAGCTAGCGGAGAAAGTGTGCAAGAACGTAGTGCGGAAAGGGATCTGAACGAGGGCGAGGACAGTGCAGTCAACGGGCCGTCCACGCCTCCAAGGGCCGAGGAGAGGGACAGCAAGCAGAACGGTGATGCTGGTCAAGGCAGCGCAGCTGGCACAGACACGAGCTTGCAAGAGCCTACGCTAGATACAGGCAAAGGACTGGCCAGCTGAGGCAGCTGACTGCCGCATGTTAGCAAGCTCTGGATGTACCGTGACAAATTATTAGTGAAAGGCTTGGGCGGGCTTTTGATGTTTGATCCAAATGCTTATTCTGGGTGCAATCTTGTCAAGGCCGATGGCCAGGAGTCACAGCGTCTTTTATTTCTCTGTGCGAGGTCCTGTCACTTTGAAGCTTTTGGCTGCAAGTCACCAGATTCCGTGCAGCCCCTGATCGCAGCTACCTAGCAGGTGCGTGACATTGGTCTGGGGTTGGTATGGGGCATCGGAATTTACTAGCGAGGTTCCTATGGCAACAGGCCTACTGCGCTGGGCGCGCGAGGCCGAGGAGGGCACACCACGTAGATGTTGTCAATAGGCTGGCAGGTGTTCACAAAGAAGATCGTTCCCAGTGGACAATTGACATGTCCTAGGTCGGCGCCGTTGACGCATATGCAGTAGGATCGGCATGTTATGTCAGCTGTGTTGGCATAGAAACCGTAGCTGCCATCGCCCCCTGCCTCACAACAGGTGCTGCTAGCCGGTGCAGGCAATGTATTGCACTGCACCAGGAGCAACTTCTTGTTTCGCTTAATTATCTGAGTAATTTGCAGCGCTAAGTTTGACATGGACCATGCTTGCTATATTTGCGATCAGGTAGACAAGCAGCCAAGATAAGGTTAACATATCTCTGGCAAAGGAGGAGGCAAACGTAGCAGAATTGCAACCTGTGTGACACAAATTGAAGACAAAGTCAAGCTTATAGTGTGTCACCTTCCAATTCGGTGGAGAAGGTGGAGGCGGCGGCCTGACAGCCGGAGGTGGCGACGGTGGGGACGGCGGCGGCGACGGTGGTATGGGAAGCTTTTGCAGCTCACAGGCTCCGATGAAAGGATCGAAAAGCAGCTGCACTAGGAACTTCCTGGAGTTCACGCCAACCAGATTGTACTCGTATGTCCTTCCAGCTGCGCCGCCTGTGAAGTCCGCTGTTGGTGGCACCGGAGGTGGCACAGCGGTGCTGAATTGCCAGATGCACAGATCCCCAACTTCTTCTTCGGGCCCGTCGGTCCAGCCGGAGCCGTCTACCGGGTCGGTCACAGACTCTGCGAGCTGCCAGGCAGCAGTCCATGGAAGCGCGTTAACGAATACTCACATGCTGGTGCAGCATCTCTACAATTCTTGCAGGTACGACATGGCTCTTACCTCGTGACCGATAACGCTGATCATGCCATCGACGCCAACGTTGCCATTGGGCGACGCCTGGAAGCCTCCCAAGATTGAGCCAATGCAAGCATCTGGGCACTGGGTCGCGGCGTTTCCAATGAAAGCCATCTTCATTGCCAGAGTCTCGCCCGCAAAGCCGGCCAGCTGCTTGGCAGCCTTGGCGTCAACGATGGTGGTGATATACTGGAAATAGCTTTTCACAGGCTTTGCGAGGGTCGAGATGAAGTAGAATACGTCATGCCAGCCGCAGTAGTTGGTACAGAACCCCGAGGTCTCCACGACATCCTCGCTCCCGAGCACAAGGTACACGGCAGAGGTGTCCAGCGGAAGCTTTCCTTGTATAATCTGTCCCGCAATTATCCTGATTCAGTAGCAACGCGGGCCAAGCGGCCATCTAGTCAACGTTCCGAAGGAGCAAGCGGTGCAGGCTTCTGGGTGCACACGAGCAAGATGACCACAGCGGTGCAAGTGGTCTGGGAGGTTGGCGCATCATCCACCAGAGAGCAGGCTTGCACCTACTCGTGTTCTGCTAGAGTCTTGTTCTAAATTGATGGTAGAAGATTTAGATTCCTATGAGAGCTGGAAATAAATATTACTTTGTTCGCATTGGCGCAACTTCTTACCTGAACACCTGAGCATCTGAAATTTGTGTACCAAAGCTGTAAGAATCTACTGCCTCCCCCTTCAAAGCGACCTGGCCACTGACGTGGTTGCCAAGGCTGTCATATAATCTGCACAGGACCTTAAAGGCAGGTGAAAAGAATGCATAGAAGTCTGAATCTGCTGCAGCACATGCAAATGCACTGTCTGTCACGCTTACAGGAGCAGGAGTCACAAAATTAAGCTGGTGCAAACGACTTGCCTTGTGAGGATGCTCCACCAGCCAGCCACTGTGGGCAGGCTAGAGAAGTTGCTGCTGCTGTGAAGGGACGTGATGAAGTCCCGCACAATCTGCTTTGCGGGCTCAGCTGACCAGTTCCCGTACCACAAAATGTAGACGTTAAGGGGGCCATAGACGATGGGCCCTCCGTTGTAGACGAGCCCATGGGTCTTAGGGGCAGGTGATTGCGAGATAGCTGGTGAAGGTGCAAACGAGCTGCTCAGCGTGGCAGCAGCAGCAGCTGGCAGAAGGCTGGCGCTCTGGCGCTGCTCTGGCAGGTAAACCGGGCTGATGCGCTTTGCTGCGGCGGCGGGTGAGCATGATCTGGCCATGATGAGCAGGACGACCACCAACACGTTGTGAGCTGCCGAGAGAGGCGAGCGCTGCTCTCGAGGTCGTCTGTGGGACCCTGTCGTTGCAGCATTCCATGCTGACACGCCTCCTGCTTGGACAGCCGCTCGAGACGCTTTGACGACCCTGCTTCTTGTGTTCGGCCTACTCTTGATGCACTGCGAGAAGCAGCGGCAAGTGGAACCGTGGTCCATTGGTGCGTCGCAGACGAGTGACAAAGCTGCTCTCCGGCCGTATGTCTGCAGCCACCTCGTTTGGAAGCCACCGGCCGCAGTCAGCTTCACTGCGGCCTTTCTCTATCCTTGAGATGCCCGTCGTCCGCCATTATACTCGGAAGCCATTGCAGCTTGGGACGCAGGGCGTGGCATGCTGCCGATGTCCAACACGCCTGTCGCTGTGGGCCGTGTCGAGCAACAAGCACGGCTGGTGCCCTGTCAGTCAAGCAGCATTCTTAGAAGGCAGCTGGGATGGCCACGTGAGGCTGCTGGCGGCAGCTTGCGGTGCGGACTTGCGCAGCTGCAAGCCGTTATGGTAGACGCGGGGCCCGAAGAGAAGGCCTGGAGGGAAGGCGGGCAAGAGGAGGTTGATTTGTGTTCTCTGGGGGCAGATTAGCAGCTCCGCAATTTCCTCTGGCTGCCGCCCGAGGAGCCTTCCTCGGCTAGGCCTGGGAAGGCGCGGCATGGCAACCTCCTGCTGGCCAGGCCGGCTCTAGATTGGGCCAGCTCTGACCAGGAGCGGACGAGACGGGAAGAGAGGCGAGTGAAGGTGGCGAGGGGGGGTTGGAGGTGGGGTTGGGAACCGAAGCTGATGTGGGTTGGGAGGTTGAGAGGGGGAGCGGGGATCCCGCCGCCGGCCCGTGGTCATTCTATGCACGCTGTCGTCCTCCCTCCCCCCTCCCTCCCCTCTCTCTCTCTCTCTCTCTCTCTCTCTCTCTCTCTCTCTCTCTCTCTCTCTCTCTCTCTCTCTCTCTCTCTCTCTCTCTCTCTCTCTCTCTCTCTCTCTCTCTCTCTCTCTCTCTCTCTCTCTCTCTCTCTCTCTCTCTCTCTCTCTCTCTCTCTCTCTCTCTCTCTCTCTCTCTCTCTCTCTCTCTCTCTCTCTCTCTCTCTCTCTCTCTCTCTCTCTCTCTCTCTCTCTCTCTCTCTCTCTCTCTCTCTCTCTCTCTCTCTCTCTCTCTCTCTCTCTCTCTCTCTCTCTCTCTCTCTCTCTCTCTCTCTCTCTCTCTCNCCCGGCCCTCCCGCCTGCGTCGGCTGGCCGGCCGGGCCGCCATGGCCGCCATGGCCGCCCCCGCCGTGCCAGTGCTGCGCCGCCGAGGCTCGAACCTGTCTCCTCAATGTCACACTCTGTCCGCCCCCCAGCTGCCTTGCGGCGCTCAGCCGGCCGGCCCAGTGGAGCGCCGCCCTCGCCCTCCATGGCCGGCGTGATGGCCACCACCCTGCTCGGCCTGCTGGCCTGGCTCAGCCTGCCCGTCGAGGCAGCTGACGTTCCCTTCGTCACGGGCCCCAACGACTACGAGCTGCAGTGGCCGTACTCGGTGGGCATCGACTTCCTCGGGGGCCCCGTCATCACGGTCGACTCCCCCGTCTACCTCTACTTCTACGGCAACTGGCCGCGGTTCGGCGACCGCTGGCTCGTCAGCGCCTTCATCCAATCGCTCCAGAAGAAGCACGCCATGGGCAAGTCTAAGAGCGTATACAACTGGTGGCAAATTGCAACGAGGTCAGTGCCACTTATACGTGTGCTTCCCTGCTATTATCATCCTTTGACCATTGTGGCTCCCAGGTTATGTATGACAGATCACTTCTCTGAGACTGTCCAGTCCACCTGCAATCTCTCTCTGTTGACAGCCCGCTTGCAGTCTGCGTGTGTAGGTGATATGATGTGAGCTTGTAGCAGCCTCCATCCCAGATCCTTGCTTCCCTAATGCTTCGTATAAGAAACCATGCTTACTTCAGCTGTACCAGTGTAGTCTCGCATGTTGACAGTGGTCTTGCTCTTCAGGAATGCATTCTGCTGGTACAAGAATGCCCTCAGTTTGAAAGATCGTTCGTCTCATACCTTGACCAGGCAGCACAGAAGAGCTGGCAAGTCCAACTTCATCTGCGTGCCTCTTTGCAGGTACAAAGACATATACGGGCTCAATGTGAACTCTCAGCTGTTTTTAGGCAGGCAAATTGTTGATCGATACTCAGTTGGCCATGGTCCACTCACTCAGCAAGACCTGTACAATGCTCTAATAGCCAAGTTTGACAGTGGCCAGTTTCCATTTGAGCTGGGAGCATTCTACGTTATAATGACCAGGTAAGAGGTGCGAGGTATCTCTTACCCTCTGCTTCTGTTCACAAGACTCTTGGAGCAGCTCATCGTACTTCGAATAGGGAGGCCAGAACATGGAGCTGTCGTCTCTGTGACTGCCACTTGCCATATGCATGCACCTTACTAAGAAAAGTATATGACACACACTGAACATCTTCAGTTGGATACTTCCACCTCCGTGCAGTCCAGATATAGAAGTGGATAATCTGTGCACGACCTGCGGAGGTCACTTCCTTGGAACATATATCAATGAAACTGATAATAACTACTATGGAGTTGAGTTCATTAACGTCGGCTTGGGCTCCCCATCCTGCCGAGGGGCATGCATACCCAACACAACAGCCTCCGGGTCGCTTAGGATTGTGACAACCAGCGCACGTGGCAATCCAGCGCTGGATGCCATGATAGGCAGATTGAGCCAGCTCCTCGTCCAGACGGCAACTGACCCGTTAGTAGGTCAGAGTTGGGGTAAGTATGGGCCATCAGGCTTCGAGGGAGTCGCAGACTTGTGTAATGGGATCTACAGTGGCCCTTCAAGCTCAATTGATGTCAAAGTTGGCGTCAATAGCTGGGGGACCTTCAATTACAATTTAGTTGGAGCCTACTCAAGGCTCTTCCTTCTGCCAGCACTTTGGGATCCCCTTCTGGGTTCCTGCCAAATTCAGGTACCGGAAGGCAATTTGACCCCACAGTCAGCTATATGTGCAGGGACTGTGTACTAGAGTGGTAAAGACTGCTAGAGAGCACTGATTACGATGGAGAAATTATCTGATTTTCTGTGTACAGGCATTGACGCCTCCCGGACACCCTCCTCCATCCCCACCACCTCCACCAACTCCTCCTCCTCCTCCATCACCTCCCAACTTTCAGGTAATTTCTCGTTCAATACATTGCCAATATATGACATTGCCCAACAACAGCTCTTCTTCCTCGCCTCATCAATAAATAGCAGGAGAAAGTCCGCATGCCGTAAATTCTGAAATACTGGTCCTTCTTGATTACTCTCTTTTGGCCGCAAAGGTCGTTGTCAGGTTGTTTTGCTATCTTGCATTCAGAATTCTCTTACTGGCAGGCTCGTAGGACACCTCATTGTTCACTTGGACTCCAGATTTGTCTTCTTGGTAGGGGTCCTTTTCTCTCCTTGTGAGTAGTGGCATGATACTCCCGACAAACTCTCTTTGGGGCAGTGCCTGGTTCTCCTGCCCTACCTGGCAGTAAGTGTTGCTCCCCATACCCAGGTTACAGTGGCTTTGTGCCAGACTACTCCGACTCTTCTTGTAGGACCTTCTGTACATGTATCAATGGCACTGACATTGATCACGTGCAATGTCCTTTAGGAACCACATTTGACACACCAATAGGTGCTTGCAATCCACTCGATGGTGTTGTCAACACTTGTCCTAGACAATATGGCTATTAATTACTCTGACTTCTACGCCACTATGACTCTATCTTCGCCAACTATGACATGCTTGATGCAATTCTGCGCTCGTAGCCTTTCAGACCTTAAGTGCATATTGCCCGTGCCGTGCACGACATGCCGGGTCTGGCTGGTCATCTGGGTTGGTCATCAAAAGAGCCACGAGAAATGTTGCAGCAGGAGGGCGCGCCAGAGAACCCGTGCTTGATGCTGATAATCCCCGAGTAGAGAAAAGGTGACCTTGTAGGTTCCGAAAGAGCTGGGCTCTCGGGAGAGGCAGAGCCCGTGGAGCCGAGCCACTCTGTCGGCCGGACAGAAGCCCCGCTGGTTGGTGCGGGCAGGTCTGCACGAGGCAAAGTCTGTCTGAGTGATGGAGGGTCGGAATGGCCAAGTATGAGGGCAAGAACATCCACGGATGTCCATCACCTGCTACTAAGCCAAAGTCAGCAGGAATACGTCGCTAATCGACACCCGAACACCAGTCCACATATGCAAGGGTGGGCGGGTGAGCAACTGAGCGAGTGCGCAGGTACACGCGCCGCGGTGGAAAATGTGTAACGAGCGATGGGAGGCCTGAGTGGCTGAGCACATATGCAGCTGCACATAACCTGCTGTTAAGCCGACCCGCTCAGTGACCACGGGGTCAGCCGATTGTGGAGGTCGCCGATCGATGTCTGGTACCGGGAGGAGGCAACGGGCGGGGCCCGCAAGAGGAAGGCGCGCGGTGCGCTTGGAATGAAAAACAATGCGCTTGGAATGGAAGGAAGGCCAATTTTGAGCAGATGCACTGTTCAGGCAAAAGCTAGTAAAGAAAGTGGGGCTACGTAGAAAGGAGAAGGCGCGCGGTGCGCTGAAAGGAAAAGGAAGGCCATTTTAGCAAATACACTGATCAGGCAAAAGCTGGTGCAAGAAATTTAGGTTTAGGGGTTAGGTTTAGGGTCTAAACCCTTATACCCTAAACCCTAAAACCCATATGTCAATGGGGGCTAAAAGTAACAGTGTGACGTTAGTAGATCTGACTGTGCTCTATCCAAAACGTACCCACAAGTGAGCACATGCAAACCCGACAGGCTAACTCGGGGAGCCGGAGCACCGCCATGGAAGTGAGCTCAAGCAAACGGGGAGCTGGAGCACCACCACGGAAGTGAGCTCAAATAAATACAAACAAGGCTGTGAAAAGAAAGAAAAAAGTGGCACTCCCAATGGGGGCAAGGGCTGCGAAAAGCCAGCCCAAAAAGAATAAAGGTTCGGATGGGCCTACCAGCGTGTAGCAGCTACAATTCACTCAGTTATCCCTGCTAAGCAGCCGCAGATCAGAGATGCTAGGCTCTTGGAAGTGGGTCCCCTGGCCAGAGCCAGAGGCAGCAGCGACGGCTCTGCCGGCACGAAGGTGCAGCGCGCGGGCCATCGACCTCTGCAGCGAGACGGCCAGGCGCATTCGGTACACTACGAACGGTACGGTACACTTCTTTTTGGGCTGGCTTTTCGCAGCCCTTGCCCCCATTGGATGTGCCATTTCTTCAAAGGGGCCTGAATTTGCTATGTCAGAACAGGGGGAGGATGCTGTGATAAGCCAGCCCGAACGAAGGCCACGGAAGCCAGTGGCCTGACTTAAAAAATCCTGACTCAAAAGATATAGAAAAGAGTAATGTAAGCTTATCCAAAGGTGGTGGAAAGAAGAAGAAAGTGCTCGCCCATTGAGGATAAAAGAACAAGCGCGGCCAGATTGACTGGTGGCTGGGAGAGGCCAGCCCAAAAAGGAATGGACAAGGACAGAAGAAGCCTGGGTGCTAAGTACTAAGACAGCAGCAAGGGGACTCTCAGTAACCTCTAGTCAGAAGATGCAAGTCTGAATAGCTAGACGGCGGAAAGACGTCACCCTGACGGTAGCCGGAGGCCGCAGCCAAAGCGCAGCCGGCGCGCAGGTGAACCGCGAACGCAAGGGACCGCTGCAAAGAGATAGCCAAGCGGAGGAGGATAGGGGCTGGAAAAGCCAGCCCAAAAAAGAATGAACAAAGTACGTGAAGGGGCCAGGGGAAGCAGGTGGAAAGGCAGCTCGAAATGAGTGGACAGAGAGTGACTGTGGGCCACTGGCGACGATGGGGCGCGGGGCCCCACGCCACCCGGTCGGTGATCGCGCGGTCGGCACGGCGGCGGGGGTGCGCTCGCCTCGGCCGCTTCGACGGGCGGCGGGCGCGCGGGCCCCGGCTCGGGGCGGCGGGCTGGGCAACCCCTCCCCATCTCTTAATACACACGCATCATTACCCGCCGACGGCGGCCGCCGCCGCTGGGGAGGCGCATCCGCGGCGGCCAACCGCGAGCTCTTGGCCGAGCTCTGGCCCGCCGCCGCGTCGAGCCCCAGCCGCTGGCGTGTGGCTGGCCTTCGCAGACCTTGCCCCCTTTGGAAGAGCTTACTTGCATCCTTTGTTCCATTCCGAGCTGGCGTTGCACAGCGGTCCATGGCCCACGCTTTGCACCTACGTGCTGGCCGTGCTCAGCCTCTGGCTTTCGTCAGGGGGATTGTTCTCCGGCAGCTAGTCTGTCGGATTTGCGGCTCCTCACTCGTAGTTGTTGAGTGGTTCATCCTACCCCAGTTCTGACAGCGCTTTTGGCCCCTTCGTAGCTTTGCCCCTTCGCACCTTGTCAGTTCTTTGTTTGGGCTGGCTTATCTTAGCCCTTTGCCCCATTGGGAGAGCCACTTCTTCTTTCACAGCCCTCGCCTCCCTTAGGAAGAGCTGACTTCGCCTATACACAGCCCTCGGCCCCAGGAAGAGTTCTATCACTTCTTCAGGCCAGATCGCCTCGTCAGCTGCGTCGAGCGCGCCCGCAAAAGCCCGTCGTCCGCCCTCCTTGCCGGCCCCTTTGAACCTTGCCCTACCTCGTTTGGGCTGGCCTTTCACAGTCCCCGCCCACTTTAGAAGAGCTCGATTCTTCACAGCCCTCGCCCCCTTTGGTTGAGCGCACTTTTACATCGATACTCCCCTTTCCGTCTTTTTGCAGCCTTTTTCGAGCTTCTGCGGTCTGGGCTTTAACAGCCCTCGCCTTTCTTTGAACTGCTGCTTCTTCTTCTTTCACAGCCATCGCCTCATTCTCGGTACTCTCACTTCTTGTGGGCTTAGGCCTTTCTCAGCCATTCCTTGGATGTAAGCCCTTGAAGAGTATCTTCTCCTGACTCCTTTCACAAGCTCATACTTCTGTGGTTTGGCATTCTCACGAACTCTTTCTCAGCCCTTGCCCCCTTGGGCAGAGCTCGTTCCTCTGCCAGCCCCTCCTCTATGGGCGCGCACTTTCTTCTTCGTTTCTTTCTCCTGTTACTTCATTTTGGAGCAAGGCCGCGTGCAGGCCGCGCCTTAGCTGCTGCCTCCGGTTTCCGTCAGGGCGACGTATTTCCGCCTGCTAGCTACTTTGACTTGCACTTACTGACTCGCGGTTACTGAGAGCCCCCTTGCTGCCGTCTTAACAATTAGTATCTTGCTTCTTACGCTATCCGGCCCCTTCAGACCTTGTACATTCTTTTGGGCTGGCCTCTCACAGGCTGGCCTCTCACAGCCACCAGTCCACTTGGAAGCGCTGTTCTCTTTTTGGGCTGGCTTTTCACAGCCCTTTGAGTGAGGCACTCTCCTAGATCCCGAAGCCCCTGAAGATCCTGAGCCGACCACATGGGTCCCACCCTTAGCCGCCCTGATGCGCGAGCATCAGGGTGGCCTCAAGGAAGCCGCGTCCTGGGATGGGAGCCCATCCGGATTGGGCGGGCGGGCCGCCGCTGTAGCAGCAGGAGCAGGCGGCGGAGAGCTGCAGCCGCGACGCGCCCGGAGCTGCGGGAGGGCGGCGGGCGGCGCATACACAGCGCCCATGGCCGGGCGGCGCAGCCCCATGGCCGGCCCTCGCTTGGCCCCGTGCATTCTGGTTGTGGTGGCTATAGCCCCCCGGGCTTCGCTTCCTGTCAACGGCGGTCGGCGTGGCGCCCCCCGCAGTCGAGGAGCGCTCGGCGGGGGGCGGCGCCGCCATGGCCCGAAATAGCTGCCCCCGCTCGCGCGCTGGTTTGAGCGGGTCACTCACGCCCGTCCGATGCCTCATCGGACGGACGGACCGGCGGGAGGAGGCGCAANGCGCACGGGCCGGGCGCCCGCCCGGGCGCTCGCGCAGCCCGCCCGCTCCCCCGTGGCACCGCCCCTGGCCGGCCCCACCTTCGCTTTGCCCCCGCCATGGAAACAGTGTGTTGTGTATTGACTGATGCGGGGGCCTGTGTGGCCAGGTGCAAGCCAAGTGGCAAGCACATGGGGAGATACCCACATTCCCCTCTCCTTGCTTTTCTGGCTCCTTCGAACTTTGTCTACCACTCACCATCATTCATTTGGGCTGGCCATTTTCACAGCCATCGCCCGGTACTGGAAGAGTCTGTGTCCTCGCCTCCCGCCACGGCTGCTGCTCGCCCCTCCGCCCGCTCTGCCTGTCCATAGCCCTGTGGATCCCTGAATGCGGTCTTGAACACCCTCTGTATTCACCTGGCTGGCCTTCACGGCTGCTGTTAAGACATCAGCAGCCGCGTTCTTCGTGCTCGCCCCCGGCCCTCGTACCTCCCCCAGGACCCTCCCCTCCCGTCCCGCCCGCCGGTGTGCACCTCCTCCTCCCCCGTCCCATCCGCCGTCGCAGTCGCCAGTGCGAGCAAGACGAGGAGCCGCAGTTGCCGCTGCCGGCTCTCTCGCGCGGTACCCCACCTCCTCAGCTCTCGCAGCCGGCGCTCGGCCTCTGCAGCCGCTCCTCCGCCGCCGCCGCCGCCGCTGCTGCCGGAACCGTCGTTGCCGCTCTCTCCACGAGCTCGGAGGCCATCGCAGCCGCCGGCGTCCTCTTGCCGTTGCGGGAGGCTCTCGGCAGCCCGACCCACCTGGGGCCGGCGCCCAACTTGGCTCACGACGAGCTCGGGGCCGGCCGGGCACCGTTGCGGGCAGCGGTTGTGCAGCTTCTCGCCCTTCTCCGCAGCCCGAGGTTTGCGAAGCCCAGCGCTCCGGCTCGCTCCTGCCAGGTGAACGGGTGCAGCTTCTGGAGCTAGCACTGCGGGAGCTGCGGACTCTAGGCAGTCTCCAGCACCCGCGTGGCTGCCCATGAGGCTGTTCTAGAGCTTGGGCGGATGCGCCCATTGGAGCAGAGCACAAGATGAGCAAGTGGGTGCGGCAGGCCCCAAGGCACGGGGCCGCCGTGGCCACCACACGGTGGTGCAGCAGGCCAGCTCGCGGAGCGCTGCTGCTGGCCGCTCTGCTTCTCTGCGGGCTTGTCGAGGCCAACTCACACAAAGCCATTTACCCGATTCGCAGCAGGTGCACGCCTTGCTCAGAACAATGCGCTATTACTTCGTTCAGATCGTTCTGTCAGATCTTGCAGCGCCACCATTTCCTCTTCTCCGTTCTGGCCACCGCTTTGTGGCCCCTTAAACCCTCTTGTATCTGTTGCTTTCCCTGAGATATCTGATTGCCCCTCGCCCTTTCAGTTTCCTCCTGTCCAGCCCTCACCCCCTACCCTCCCTCTGAAGCTGTCACCTGACCAGAGCCTCTAGGGTGTGCGTGGCGCAGGAGCAAAGCTTCCAAATTGGCCTTTCGGGCTGCCCAGAAGAGCAAGGAGCCCGAGAGCAGCAAGTCCGAGCTCTATGCTGGCAGTAGCAATGACACAGGCTTCACTGCTCAGGGAATGGAGTACCAAGGCGGGCCAGTCATGGTGGAAGGTACCTCACAGAACCTCCGCTTGCTGCGGGCTGTATGGCTGGCAGTCTACCTGCTGCACCGAAGTCTAGCCAAAGGCAGTGGGGGACTGGAAGCTGCAGTGTGTGGCCACCTGCAGGATGCTGCAGCGTGTCCTTTCTGAGTTTCTCACACAGGAGCGACAAGAAGTGGGTGCGCAGTCCTCTAAGACGATCAATTGTCCTCCAATCTGCAGACCTATCGGTGTACATAATATGGTACGGCGCCTGGACAAACAGTTCGAAGCTGGCCCCCGTCCGGAACTTCATAGCTGCTTGCAGCAGCGATGGAGGGACGCAGCCGAGCCCGAGCGTAAAAGACTGGTGGAGGGTGAGGCAAACTTCTCCTGAGAGGCAAACTTCTCCTTATGTTGAGCTTCTTGCATATAGAGGCAGACATGTGACGTTGTAAAAGGCTGGTATTTGCACTGTATGCTTTCTGACAAGTAGGTTTAGAGTCACCTATCAACCAGAGAAAGTGACTAAGCTCACTACCCTCCCGGTCTTGTGCAGGTGGCTGCCCTATATCAGGATGGCAATGGCCAAAAGGTCACCTCTCAGTTGACGTTGAAGAAGGAAACCTATGATTCCTACTCTCAAGGAGCTAGCTTAATGACTGGCGTCTTCCCTATAGTTCAAAGGTAATTGCATATTCCTTTTCTCTCCTATTCAGAGAGAAAACAAAGGTCTTGTTACACTGCTTTGCAAGGAGCACAACCTTGTCGCTAGCGCCACAATTGATTGACTTCTTGTCAGGGGTATGAGATCTCTGACCAACTGCGCATGAAATTGGGCACAAAGTAGAATGCACATACGTTGTCATTCTCCAAGTATGGCAAGCTCACTTATGGTTGGCTCTTTCTTACCAGGGCGTTGGATTCGAAGGTGCTCCCAGTGGATGCGAACGGGGTGTATGTCGTGATCACCAGGTCAGTCTGCCTCTTCAAGTGACCCATATGTGCCAGCACACATTTGCCTGCATTCCGCATGTAGGTGGCAAAAGGTACTGACGTTTATCAACTTCCAATCCCTATATCTTTGCAGCAAAGACGTCGTAGAAGGAGCCTTCTGTAGTGCCTATTGTGGCTACCATGATGCCACGACCTACACAGCAGCAGGCAAATCAACTGCCATCAAGTGTAAGTTGGCAGACAAACTTGGATCAAAGTCTGCAGTCAAGTGCCTTGCTAGGATAAAAACTGTGTCAACAATGTGACTGAATGTTGTGTCTCCTCTTGGGGTGCTGGCAGTTGCGTTCATGGGAGACTCCTCATCAACCCCTGACTGCCTTTACGGCTGCGCACCAATTGGGATCGTGGACGGCACCACAACTTCGCCAAGCGGTGACCAGGGAATTGACGGCATTGTCAACATTCTGGGTCACGAGTTGGCAGAGGTTGCGACGGACCCCATCCCGGGTACAGGGTGGAGCATCCAGGATGGCGGACCGAATCAAGGTGCAGAGGTTGCAGGTGCGTTGCCATTGCTTGTAGCTCGGCAATTGAGCTGCTCCAGCTCGCAGACATGCACGAACTTGCAATGCACTAGCGGAGCGTTGTGTCGCCGTCCACCCTTCATTGTGGCAGCATTGCTCGTCTTGCAGACCTCTGCGCGTGGCAATTCGGAACCACGGACCAGGTCCGCACGGCACGCTCGTCGGGCGGGTTGTACGCATACAACTTGCAAGGACCGTCAAGCCAGAAGTACATGGTACAGATATTGTGGGACCCACTGCGAGGCGACTGCAAGCTGACGGTGAGCGCACCTCTTATGCAGCTGCCAGTCACGCTGAAGGCATGCATCAGGCTTGACATCTGGACTCTGAGAAGTTGCCTCGACTTATGCTTGGCCTCATACGAAGCACGGACGGCTTGCTTTGGCGCTGGCTTCGCAGGCGCAGAGCCTGCCCCCACCGCCTCCGTCTCCTCCCCCCTTCCCTCCTCCGTTCCCTCCTCCATGGAACCCTCCTCCTGCAGCCCCCGGCGCGCCGCTCAATAGCAAGCCGCCGCCATCGCCACGGCCGCCTCCGCCGCCACGGCCACCGCCGCCGCCGCGCCCG
>WELB01000311.1:67170-80036 GCA_009602725.1 Spirogloea muscicola | reverse complement strand
CCCCCTCCGTCGCCATCGCCGCCCCCACCATCTCCTCCGCCACCCACGCCCCCACCTCCATCTCCGGCTCCGCCTTCCCCAACTCCCACCGCCCCCTCAAGTCCCTCGCCGCCGCCTCCAACAAATGCCAGCAGTCCGGCACAGCCTGCCGCTGCAACTTGTAATGTGGCCGCGGCGCCTGCCTCCAGCTCCTGCTGCACAAACACGGTGAGCAGCAGCTCGGCGCAGGCAGCACTCCTCAGTAAGACTAGCCTGCTGTAAGTTATCTGTCAGCCGCATCGCTTCTAGTGCTAATTCAAGTTGCGACATAATAAAGATCTAGGCACAGAATATTGCAGCCCACCTGGCAGGTGCTTCCACTCGACCTGACGGATGTACTGGTGGTGTTGCAGACTTCGGGCTTCGCTACCGCTTTTGATGATGCAACCTGCCAGTCCTTCTGCGTCTGTGTCAACGGCGTGGACGCTATGCGTGTCACGTGCCCCAGCGGCACAATTTTCGACAGCACGCGGCTCCTCTGCGCACCTCTAGACAGTGTGACCAACGCCTGCCCGCGACTGATTACCGCAGCAGGTGTCCATCGCACGCCACCATTTCCACCAGTGAAGCCGCCGCTGGCACCACCACCACCACCACCACCACCACCACCACCTCCAACACCACCACCACCACCACCACTGCCAAAGAAGCATCAGAACACTCACCACATCAAGAGGCCATGATCATGAGTACGATATGTACGGACATGGCTTCTCTGATGCACACACTCCTTTCTATCTACCACCAGCAGAGGCCCCCTTAAGGGCATAGGCCGGTAGTTTAGAATAAGGTGACAGCATTGCCTGCCGTTGACACCACAGCCGTGCCTCCTCAAGAGAGGCCTGGGCCGCCGTGGTGTCCTCTGCAGCTTCTGATGAGCTTAGTATACTGTGACTCGACTGCCAGCTTCTGAGCTTCCTTGGGCTCAAGCCCGTCATTGCTAGCCGACACGCTGGCAGTCATAGGACAGTCAAGGCACACTCTTATTTAGTCGTGCTCTGCACTCCACATGTTTTTACGATGGAGAGAAAAGCAGCTGGCAAAAAGCCAGCTGCAATTAGCTTCTTGCAATGTCATCCTTAGTACTGGGCTGTGCAGCACCTTTGCAGCCTCGAGAAAGATGTACTAGGAACGGCATCCTTAACTGATTGTGAACATACAACTATTATCGATTGTGAATACCTCGAACACGCGCTTAGCATGATAGACATAGCATTCACAAGGGAAATGTATTATTTTAGGCTTGATACGAGGCTCGGCTAATTAGACCATGTACAGTAAAACCTGTCTAAGATTATCCTCCATTAGCTTATATCCTGTATAACGTTATCATATTCTGGCAAACCGAGTCAGTTTAGTGGCATAAGCTTATACTCCTCTATATTTCCATACTTTATATGTTTTTCTCAAAATATAAGCTAACACCTATGGATATCCCTCAATAACACGCAGTCTTTATGGACGGACCGTGCGGACGGACCGTGCGGCAGACCGTGCGATGGCGTGCGACCGTGCGACGGCCGTGCGACGGATCGCGCAACCTTTGTACCGTTATATCCTGTGTATCGTCATACAAACCTCCCCAACCGACCGCATAATCTTAGACAGGTTTTACTGTATATCTGTATCACCTGCGAATAGATTGACTGAGAAACCGTACAAGGCTTTTGAGTTGCTGAAAGATCTCTTGATTTGTACAAGAATTTAGTAAAATTTACTGTAATAAGCGTTCTGCTGTTTGTTGACAAAGGAGGGGATAGACAGTAAATGGAAAGAGCACAGAACGGTGAAGCATGGTAGACTAGAGGGACAACATGCATCCTGAAACCTCTACCCTCCAACTTGCAATAGGCCACTAGCATTGCTTGTTGCAATACTAGGACATACTTATAAGAAACTGTCCACTGTTTCTCCGTCCAGCCAAGGTAAAAGCGCTCATAGGACGTCCACAACATCCTTGAGATGCACCATTCTCAGATTACATGCTCCAGATCTTTAAGTCCCAGCCTGCAAGTGGGAGACAGAGGGCTTCAGCAGAGCGGGCCATGGACTCAACGTGAGCCAGGTAAGGAGCGGCAGGCGAGCGGGTCAGAGATGGCAAAGTAGCAGTGATAGTGGTGACTTCAGCCGCCCGGAGGCCTGTCAGAAACACGGACCAAACTGCACTCATCATGCCCGCTCGCCCCCGCAAAATGCTGACGACAGACGCTTTGAGCACACACTTCGATGCCACAGCGGGCGCAACTACAGCAGCAGCTCTCAGATGACAGAGGCGGTATGGCAAGGCCAGCACGAATTGGGTTTGGAGCGTCAACAAACTGGAGGTAAGGACAGTATGTTGGGTTGCTGGGTTTGGGGTTTCTGACTTGGGATGGAGAGGGGAGGAGGAAAGCTGGCGGGATCAGAAACAGCCTCATGGAGTCGTCAGCTTGTATACATCAGTTTGGTAACGGATGATGGTTTGCTTCATCACGTCCCGCCGGCCACTCCCGCGCTCAGGCACTCAATGACGACTCACAAGCACTCGTGGCAGAAGCCCCGGCTCGCTTGCTGGTCACTCCGCAAGCGACTAGCAGCCAGACCCACAATGCCAATCTACTGGGCGATGGCGACACGAGGCCGACCTCGCCACGGCACACTCGCCTGTTGAAAGACCGGCTGGAGCTGCGCGAAGGTGGTGTCACGCCTTGGCGGGGGCCTGCCAAGCGCAGCCGCAGCAAGCACCGCAGCAATGGGTCAGGTTTTAAGACGGAGGAGGAGGGCCTGACGGCAAGAGAGCACGCACGGCCACAGTGGCGGCCGTGCCATGGCTGTGGGCCGCCGCCAGTGGGGCCCAAGCCGCGGCAGCGGCGCTCTCGGGCCCCGTGGAGAGCGGCGGCCCGCCAGTTGTCTGGGCTGGCGCCGGCGAGCGCGCTCGCCGGCGGTTCTCTCTGCGGCGGGGGCTCCGGCGGCGGCGGCGGCAACCTGCGCCGCGGCGGCGGCGGCGGCGGCGGCGGCGGCGAAGCCCTTAAACCCTGGGAGCCCTTAAACCCTGAGCTCGAACGCCTCTTCTGGCCCCTTCGAAAACTGTCCATTTCTTTTACTGGGCTGGCCGATCACAGCCATCGGCTCTTCCCCTCTCTCCAACCCCTTCTCACGCCATTCTCCGCCCTTCTGGCCCCTTCGAAAAGTGTCCATTTCATTTACTGGGCTGGCCGATCACAGCCATCGGCTCTTCCCCTCTCTCCAACCCCTTCTCACGCAATTCTCCGCCCTCGCCCAAGCTTCCGATAGACGGGCACAATCCAGACTGGTTACGGCAGTGGAAGACGAACGTCGCAGAAGGTTGAGGAGGCTGCCAGAGATTGAGAATAATCCAAGGAGCCTGGCAAGACTTACTTCTCTAGCCGCACCTGGTGCCACGGATTGGATCACCTCTCACGCCGTCGCCAACGCCTTCAGCATCAGCTCCGAGGCCTTTCGGACTTCGCTTCAACTCTTCCTCGGCTCCCACCTAACTGCCTGATCGGGGTGCGGCAGTGCGAGTGCGGCTTCCGTGCAGAGGGTGCTGAGCTCGCCACTCACATGCTGAGATGCCCCACTGGGACAGAACTGGTGGGCATCCACAACCTCCTCCGCGATGCCCTGGCGGGTTTGATGCGCGACGCCGGCTACCGTGCAGTCGTGGAAGTCAACGATATCATGCCTATCACCACGGACGCCCAGGGACGTCATCATCGCCGCACACTTGACATTGTGGGCGTGCAACCTGGTGGAGGACCCACGGGTCCCTGGTCGACGTTGTGGTAACGAAGAAAGCGGCTGCTGATATGAAAGAATCGGCTGTGAAATGCCAGCCAGATGCATACAGGTGTTCATGACGGAGCCAAAGGCTAGGCAGACAGGGCGCCCTCAATACCCCCGTGTCAGCAGTAGGAAGTCAGATGAGCTGAGGGGAGGAAGAGCAACCCCGCTGCGCAAGCCAGAGGCTGCTGCAAGGGCGCGACCAGCGCGGCGGTGCAAAGCAAGCGCTTGGGAGCGCTGCAGGGACATAGACAGTCAACGGAGGCGTACAAGGGACCAGCATCCACACACATCGCTGGTCACGCAGTGGGCGTTGCAGAACAAAGAAAGCTGCAGCATTACTCCGACTACCCTCAATGCGATCAGCTCCTGTCAGCGGCAATCGACGTCTTTGGTTGTCTGGGTCCTCGTTTCCACACCCTCCTCCAAAACATTGCCAATCTAGGCTACATACGTCGTGCAGATGTGTTTCCGGTTGAGTTGGGCTTGCCAGCTGCATATCTGTCTTTCTTGCGACGACGTGTTTCGGCCTGTTTGCAGCGTGCTCAGGCTAATGCCTTGCACCAGAAAGCTGGCCGAGCTCTAGTTGGTGGCAGAAGGGCTTCGTATCTGACATCTAGTATTCAGGCATCGATTAGCGACCTTTATGTTTTGACCCGTGGTTACTGAGCGGGTCACTTTGCTGTAGATTATGTAGGTCTTTAGATGTGCTTGCCTTTGTACCTGGCCTTTGGCCTTCGTTTGTTTCAAATACACGAAATTTTCCTCTGCTGGAAAGAAGGAGATGTGGCACTCCCAATGGGGGCAAAGGGCTGCAAAAAGCCAGCCCAAGAAAAGAATTGACAAAGGCTCGAAGGGGCCGAAAAAGCATTGAGCAGCTACAAAAAAGAAGAAAGAGCTCGCCCATTGAGGATAGGGGCTGGAACAGCCAGCCCAAAAAAGACTGAGCAGAGTACAAGAAACCCAAGAAGAAGGGGCCAGGCGAAGCACAAAGGCGAAGCACTAAGAAAGATGCGCACAAGAAGAAACAAAGCAGCTCCGAACTACTCAGTAACCCCCTGCTAAGCAGTCGCAGGTCAGAGAGGCTATGTTCCTGGAAGGACGTCCCCTGGCCAGAGCCAGAGGCAGCAGCGAGGGCTCGGCCGGCACGCAGGTGCAGCGTACGGGCCATTGATCTCTGCAGCGAGACGGCCAGGCGCATGCGATACACCTGGGCGACGAGCGACCCGGCTGCAGGAAAGTCCACCGGCTCCCCATGGAAGCGGCGAGCGATGGCGTGACGGGCAAGCTACAAAGGGGTCGGAAGATGCTAATGTAGAGCAGGGGGAGGATGGATCACTCAGTAGTTACGAGTGAGGAGCCTCAGATCCGACAGACTAGCTGCCGGAAAGAGAGAAGGGCTCGCCCATGGAGGATAGGGGCTGGAAAAACCAGCCCAAAAAAGAATAAACAAAGTTCGAGAAGGGGGCCAGAGGAAGCGCTAAGAAAACTAAGCACAAAACCATCCCCATCTGCTGGAAGAGTCTCTCTCTCCACGGACTCCGGCTCCTTCTGACCTTATTCAGCGCATCCTGTAGCTGGTGGCCCACCATCGACGTGTGAGCAAAGTTCCTCGCCACACTGGGCAGACCCGGTCAACATCGGCCACAGGAACTTCCACAGCGGATGCCCGTTTGCAGCACGGCCAAGCTTTGAAGAGAAGCAGATTGCCTGTGTGACATGCTAAAGAAGCATGAGGAGGCGGAAGAGGTGCATGACTTATATCTGCCCTGGGTAGCTGGGCGCGGTGCAGCCGCAGCCCAAGCTTACGCGCGCCTTTCGGGTCTCTCAGGTTCGTCTTCGACTCTGTAAAATTCTCCACCAGCTGTATGCCAACATGCATTGTCGAGTGGGCCTCCTCTTCATCACATGGCGCATACTCATCCCCATGTAAATGTATTTTGATCGCTTCTACTCTATCACCAGAATCTGCAATATGCTAATTAGCACTTCTCCCAATTCTCTCAAGCTGCAGACGGACAGGGCACACCAAGCTAGGACCTAGCTGACCGCCTGTTTACCTGTCCACCTTCACATGGTTGACAAGATTTGGGGCGCTAAGTACTTGCTCAAATGACAACACAATGTCATGGAAGGGCCACCAAAGTATGACGAGCAAGGCCTGATCAATGAACAACAACCGCATGCCCAATGGGTTGGATCCAGCTTGATGGCAATGTGCCAAAGTCCGCAGAGCTAATTTAGCTGTTGGTGGTGCTAACTCCAAGCAGGCAATTCTGTGCACCATCCCTCTATTTGGGATGATGTGTACTGTGAAGCTTGCAGAATGGGCACTAATGTCTATCTATTCCACTGTGCTGCGTGCATGAACTTGCTTACTTCTTGAGTGCCCTTCCCTCCATGACCGCCAAATATGGTTGCTGCCCACACTTAATCTAAACTATCTACTAGCAGCTTCTATTTTCTCTTGCAAACGGGCCTCCTTGACATCTATGGACTCTTCAGCAGAACTAGTCAAAGCAAGTTCTTGATAGCCATCCTTTGATTTCTTCTTCGCAGTGCATTTGAGGGCGAAGGAGAAGAATATGAGGGCGACACCCACCAAGTGCATAAGGGAGAATGGCTTCGTGAAGATCAAATAGGAAATGAACAACGTGAAGGCCTTCCTCAAGGATGTCATCTGCATAGTGCACACAAGCAGTGTAAGAAGTAGAGGCTTAATCAGCACGGATAGCAGTCAAACAGCGCACGGTTGCTGATCCATGAGATCCCCGAAGGCAGTCCTCCGCCTTCTTATTGAGGAGCATACAATCAGCAAATTTGGCATTGTATGCTGCAGTAGAGGAGAGCAGGTAACAAGAAATGAAACACGTGATTGAAAGACCAGGACTAAGGAGGAGGTGAAAGCATGAGTCGCTCAGGATGGGAGGGTTGCTGGTGGAATAGAGGCCGATACCACATAAGTCGTGGCAGCACCAAAGAGAGCCACGGAGGAGAGGACAGCAAGCTGGCCAATGTAGGATGCTAGAGCTGCTACACAGATTACGATGTACACCTTGGGTTCCTACATAACAAAGCACTGGTTAATGAACAACCCAGGAACAGCATTGTTTAACAATAGAATCTACAAACCTGCATGAGAACGGGGGAAGCATGCTGCTAGTGTATTACTGGCAATTGCAAGTTGATCAATCTGTGAATGAGGAGTACAGTGCAGGCTGGTCAGAACCCAAGTATTCTGAATAGAAGGTGGAAAAGACTACCAGATTCAGAATGCTTGGTGACGAGGAGAGCTCTCCGGTGATGACCATTGGAGGGATGAGGAAGAGCAGCCCGGCTGCGCTGGAGCAGAAGACAACCTCCTCCTGGTCACGCCATATTCAGGAACAACTTCATGAGATTGGCACATGTGTCCGCGTATCTAGCAGAAGTGCAACACTGGATACACTTCACCAAAGTGGGAGTCTTCCAGTGCAGATGTAATCGGACTTACTTGGCTCGTTGAGGGGCCTACAGTGAAGAGCAGCTCTTGCAGATTACCCAGGAATGCGTCAAAAATAAGTGCCCCTATGATCAAAATTACGCCTGCTAATGCAAATGTTGGCGTAACTTGGGCATCCGCTAATGTGAAAATGATCAGCCCGATAACGAGCAATATGGCCTGTCTGTACTCATGCGCCTTGTATGATCGCCGCAGGCCAGGGAACAAATGGCTCACAGCCATGACCGGAATGACCTGCACAAATGCGAATGTGAGCAGAAAGAAGCTGTGTGTGCTCAAGCTTGGCCTGTCATAGAAAAGGAGAGGGTGCACTCATTGACTCAACGTTCGCAATGGCCAACATGGCACAAGACATTGAAGCACACATGCAGCAGCTTAACTGTAACAGCAGGCTCTAGCTGGAAGCTCTTTACATATTTAGATGACTGGGCAAGTAGTACTTATCAGCAAGCTCCCGACCCCAAGTCCAAGAATCAGCTCTTCTCGACAAGCCAGATGAGAAAAGGCATCTGTTAAGACTTTTGAGAGAAGGTCATGAGAAGGGTGGCTCACCTTGCAGGACTTGAAGATAATCTGCGCAGCATAGTTGATGTACTGGAGGGAGCACTTTGTTAGTCCCATGCTGCCCACCAAGACGGCGCCAAGCTTGAAGTAAGCTCCCCATGGATGCGTTATTTGCGAAGGTCGGAAGCCGTGAATGTATGCCAGCACAATGTATATGGCAAACTGTGAGAAGGTGAAGTACCAAGGGTACCTGCAATGCACAAGCCTCTTTCTTCAGCACCTTGCAAAGTTTGTGCTTATAGCGGCAACTAAAGGACCTGAATTCAAGTATTCGGTCGTGTGCCTGCTGGACAATCAGCGCATGTTGAAGTTTGTAAGCACAGGGTCTCCATTCTCTTGGCAGATTGAGACGTGCCTAAATTCAAGTGTCTTGAATAAAAACTCCTGCAAATGCAAGAAGACAGAATCTGAATGAGCTGTGTGACCACTCAACTCAAGCAAGCAACTGCCAACAATGCAAATTGAGCTGCTTTCGAGCTTCTCGGTCCGACTTGATTGAGCAGTGTCATCTTGCACAATTCCCACTTGCTGCAGAAAAAGGGTAAATTCCATTTTGCTAGTTCAGAGAATCGTGGGATTTACATGTGTCAGTGAATGCCTTGTGCAATGTTAGCTTGGTCTGAGTGAGGCATCCGAGGCAGTGGCCATTGGTTAACCTCGCAGATCGCATTGATGACAAAGCCGAAGAAGATACCGGAGCAGCAAGCGACGAGCTGCAGCCACCGGGGCAGCCAGCTGAGATTGACGCCAAAAGCATAGACCTGTGGCGAGGTGGAGGCCGCGACGGCAACCTGTGCGCCCTTCTTGTCGGCAGCAAGGTGGCCCCTCGTCTGCCAGCTGATGTCCACGACCGCCTCCCGCGGGGCCTCCTGATCGTGGTCGTGCGCACGCTGGGTGAGGCCGAGGCCCGCGCCGTCGGGGCCGCCCGCGGCGGCGGCGGTCCTGGCGCTGGATATCGGCTGCGGGAGCATGGCGATCTCATGCGTCCTCATGGCGCCGCCGGCCCGGAGACCTCCGGATGGCGACCAATTCGAGGAGACGGAGCTCGGATATCAGCGAACGAGCTTGGATTGGCCGTTCCCGCCGCATGGCCGGCTCTACGGATCCTCCGCCGAGCCTGGCGAGGCAGCCACCGGTGGAACGCCGGAGGCCACGCCGGTATCGTCGCCAGCGGCGGAAGATCGGTATGTCACTTCGAGACCAGCGTGCCCGGCGGCCGGATCGCTCAGTCTCCGCAGGCTCGTCGTCGCGTCGTAACGAGTGAGCGCATGCAGCGCCGCTTCACGGCAGGCCGGCGGAGCTGACACGGGAGCCCCGCTCTCGTCAGGCAGCCGGCGGAGAAGCGCCGCCTGGCCGGAGAGGGATGACCAGCCGCCGCCGCCGCCGCCGCCGCAGCGCATCGGCTCCTCGGCTCAGCCTCCCGCGCGCCGCCGCCGCCGCCATGGACAATGGGTGGGGGTTTTTGGCGCCCCGGAGGGAGCCGCGAGGTAAGCCATTGAACGGCCGGAGGGGAGAGGGGTGGAGGAGGGAGGGAGGGGATGGGCCCCCCGCAGTCCCCGCCGTGTCGCGCGCCGTGAGGTGCGGGGAGGGCTCCACCTGCCCCCCCCGCCTTAACGGGGGCCCGGTCGGCACTTAACGGCGCCGCACCCACCGGGACCCCCGTTTCCGGCCCCGCAACTTAGCCGGAAGTTAGCGGGAGCTTCTCGCCCTGCTTCCGAGTGGCCCCTGATACAGAAGGCCAGTCGCGGCTGCCACAAAGAAGGAAAGCGCTTCCGAAATAAGAGCAGTGGCTGTGAGAGGCCAGCCCATAGAGATGGACAAGGTCTGAGAGGGCCGGATGGCACAAGAAGCAAGATACGGACCGCTAAGACGTCAGCAAGTAGGCTCTCAGTAACCTCTAGTCGGTAAATGGAGGCCGGAATGCCACGGCCCCGACGACAACGTGAACGACAAGCTCCACCAATATAAGCCTTTCTTAGGCAGGCAAGACATGAATCCATCACATGTCTAGCTTGTGACATGTGTGACGGGGTTGACCAACTCAGACTTATGGACACATTTGTGAATCTGCTCAACACCGGTCGCAGCATACCTACTCTGTAACAGCAGCTTAACAATCGGTCCTAAATACCAAATGCTTCTACTTTCTGCTACTTCCAGATACTGTTCGCTGCTGTAGGCTGCACTATGCTATCTTAGGTGCAACTTTGGGAGGACTAAGAACTGCTTTCACTCGTGAGTAGGCAAAAACTCCTGCCAATGCCACTGCCGTACCTGTTGCAAAGTACATACTTGTGATGTTAGTGAAGGCCCAATAGAGAAGTGCCCTGAGGCTTCTTCGAGTCCAGATCTCCTGTCGACCAAGCTGAATGACTGCTTTGGAGATCAACGACATCAATCCTGAACATTGCTGAGTTGAGGTCATGAGACTCGGTGGTTGAAATAGCAAGCAACTGAGAGGGTCGGAGGTGTGGACTTACCAACCCCATTGATTGTGGAGACAGGTGTGCGAAAGAAGAGGACCGAGGTCACAATGACGATGACTCGCTTGACGCAATTGCCAACAGAATGAGTCACAGGAGATACCCTTTGGAGGATCATGTATGATACCTACCACAAGCAAGTAGACTCTCGTTTTAAGAAGCGCAGCTCAATGACAAATACTGTTTTGCTATCTCACATAGAAGCGCAGCACTAATGGCTATTGGACCAGAACATTGAACCAGAGCTTACATGTACAGCAGTATGTACAACACAATCACTATAAGCAAGCCAAAGTCTGTCCGTGCTACAAATAGAGAGCACAAAAACATGCCACATTGTCACACTTGACTTGACGTGGTCGTACCTGCTGATAGGAATGGAAGCACAGTCCAGCTATCAGTGATCGCGTCAATATTGTTTTCACATCCAGTCCCTGTTACAATAACAGTATGGTTCATATCAGCCATCAATCTTCCAGAAGACTAGGATACGCTATGAGCTAATCATTGTTAAGATGCAAACAGGAGAGGGCTCCGGTACTGGTTTGAGTCGTAGAGAAGTTCGTACTGAAGCCTCAAGGTAAGCTGGAGTCATTTTGACGCCTTCAGCCAGGAGAGCAACTGGAGCCAAGAGGAAGAAGGACATGATGGTGATGACAGAGAAGAGATTGATGTTGTCCAGTGCATCCTTCTGCACAAGAAGGACAATGCAGGACAAAGATGGTAAGGCCTAAGCTCAAAATTCAACTCCCAGTGCTTACTGCCAAAGCAACTCGTGCATACGATACAAAAGCATTTGCCACAGAAGCATGACTACATTGTTCACACAACAAGTGCATGAACTGAGCACTACGCCTCACATCCTTCTTGATCATGAGCTTCTTGCTAAGGACATTCCGAGACTGGAAAGTAAGATTGGATGCCATAGCACTCAGGAACCCAGCCCTGCAGTCACGCTCTGCCAACAATGTTAGCTGAACATTGGGGTTCATCTTCACGCAGTGCTCATACGAGTGACCTTCAGCAGAAGCAACGTGCAAGTTTGGACAGCTCAGACTATGCAGTACGACAAAATTACTTTATCCTTCACGCCATCATGACAACACATGCAATAGCCTCATTAAGTTGCAGATAATGATATGCCTTGGCTTGCTAAAATACTGGTAAAGCGATTCTGGAGGATGTGCATTTGTTTTCACCAGTTGAATGAAGCTTCTGTGGCGGAGGCTAGGGCCACACCGCCCACGATCGGAAGTAGAGAAGCAATGACCCATGGGTGCGGCGACTGCCATTCAAGGTGCAGCAGTACATGCAATGAGCAGGCAGAGCAGGCAGTGATCTTCTCGAAGAACTAGCAAAACAAAGAAGCACTGAGGTACGTGTAAAAAGAGGAGGATCACACAAAGGGGGCAGGTGGCAGCTTACATCGCCCAGCAGCATCGCAGACAGGAGCACTGAGAAGAAGGGCTCAAGCGCCTTGATAGTATGCGTAAATGACACCGCCACCTTGCCTAAGCTCACATTTGTGAACAGGTTGCCCAGGGTGTGGACTGCGGCCAGCGGAAGGATGGCAACCACCTTCAAGCGTCACAAGCAGAGCTCATTGGATGGTGAAGGACCCTCTGCGGGACTTCATTATTACCTGAAGGCTCTGTCGACGTGAGCAAGCTAGCCCAGGCTACCATTGTGCAGATCATGTGACAGGTGCTTCGATATGCCATGTCTACAGTGATTAATGTGTGCACAGCGGCGACACCCAAATAGTACCCTTGTCCGCTCTCAGACTAGTCATTCTCTGAGTGCTTCTATCGTCCAGACTCTGCATCTGAGACATGAGAGTCGAGGAAGAGCTAGCTTTCTCATCTGCATCTTAAGACAGCTCAAGATCTTGGTTGCCATGGCATGACTGCAGGCGGAGGTTTGACCAAGCAGTCCCATCTAAGTCTGGTCAAAACACCTGCTCTTGGGTGATCTGCGGCCGCTTGTACAGGCCCGTGATCCACATGACGAGCACCACGACCGTGCCTATCGCAAACTGGAGCGCCGTGATGGTGACAGGGTACGGGAAGGCCTTGAGGACCTGCAACAAGCAGCACGTGGCGCGTCACAACATCGCCAATGCAGCTGCCATCAGCCGACCACAACCCACAGTGCCACATGCTGCCGATGCTGCACCTCTGGAGGCACCTAACGATGGCGGCGGCAAAAGCCACGTTCTTAGTGCCTTTCTCCACGGCAGGTGGGACCTGCATTGCTGCCGAGGTGCCCGCCTCCACCAAAAACCAATGGGACACTGGCGAGTTGGACACTTGCCTGCTTGTTGTAGATGTTGAAGAAGATGTTGAAGAGGTACCAGAGGCCAAAGAGCGAGCCGAGCAGCAGCGTCCTGCTCGCCGGCGACGACGCCGCGGGGGCGGCCGCCGCCCCGCCCAAGCCGTGCACGGGCTCGGGTGCCGCATCGCCGGCACTGCCGCCGCTGTCCGCGGAAGCGGCGG
>WELB01000311.1:39590-56128 GCA_009602725.1 Spirogloea muscicola | reverse complement strand
GGCGGCGGCGGCGGCGGCGGCGGCGGCGGCGGCGGTGGCGGCCATGGCGGCGACTGCTGTGCCGTGGACCAGATTAGGGTTTCCGCGAGTATCAGGGTTTAAGCAGGTATAAGGGCCAATTTGCACCGGGACGGACGGACGCAAATTGGCCTTGGTTTGGCCTCGAATTGGTAGCACTTTGACCCCCACTACTCCATACACTGCGCGACACATACCCCTCGGGCGCGTCCGTCCGTCCCCGCTGTAAATTGGCCCTAAGGGACTGCTGCTAGAAGAGGGGCTGTTAAGGCCAGTTAGGTGCTGACGGAGGGCTTTAACGGGACAAGAAAGCCCACATCAGCCGCCAAGCTAGGACCTCGCTGAAGGCTTTCGACATTAAGAAGCAGCTTCTCGTCAAATGGGGCGATGGCTGTGAAAAGCCAGCCCACAGACTGAGGGCACAACGTCCTAGTGAGCAAGGTCGACGCCGACTCGGCTTCCTGACAGCTTACTGTGAACAAGAGAAAAGCGGCTGCTAATGATCAGGAGTGAAGCGAGCAGTTGTCTGTCACTGTATGTCCTTTCTTCTACCAGCCCTCCAGCCGAGTGCATACAAAGGATGCTATGAAGTGCATCTACTCGACATGGAGCTGTAGGCTGAGGCTCAGGGCCCACATAGTGCCGTATCAGCGACAGTAAGTCAGATGAGCTGGAGGGGAGGAGAGGCTTACCCACTGCGCAAGTCAGTGGCTGCTGCAAGAACACACTCAGTATGGCGGGCAAGCGACTGGGGACGCCGACGATTTCTGCTCTAGCCAACATGACTGTCTGCCTGGGAGGTTCTGGTTTCCAGGCTGCCCAGCGGTGCTGAGGATGTACAACGACCAGATGAATGTTGTGATGCCCTGTTAACCACAGGACTTATGACTTACTACAGACGCACATCTTGACACCACTTCCAAAGAGGCTGGTGGCGACAGATATAGAAAAGCACCAACCTGCAGCAGCAAGGTGGAAGCCTTTGGGCAGCCATGCTGTGGCTAATTCAGCTCACAGCTTCTCTTACAATCAAGAAGGTAATTGGATGCAAGCGCATGCTTAGCAGCGGCAGTGTCCAGGTAAGGTGAGCACCTCATCTGACAGGAACTCCAAGATAAGCCAGAATAATGCAAGTGGAAGCTCAACAAAGAGCAAAGAAAGCGTGGGCAGGGCAATGGCCAGCCTTGCACCATGGCTCCTTGAGGTGCTCAGACATGTTCTGCTCGTCCCCGGGCCATCGCCCCATTAGACAGCTCGTCATCCGGCGTCACGCCGGTTGTTCGCACGTGGTGCCCATCAACAACACCCACCTGCTGCTTCCTGAAGTGATCAGGGGCATATAGCTTCATTCCAGCCTCCTCACCATTGTACGCAGAGCTGCCACAAAGGTGCAGAATGTCAGCAAAAAGATATAACTAGCTTCAGATGTCACTTTCTAACTACATTGAAGACTTCTGTGGGTATAGAGAGTCGCTCCGACGAATTCAGCTCACAAACACTGCGCTTGCAGAAATGTAGAAGCACCGTCACAAGCCGCCACCATCTAAGAGCTCTTGCGAGCCGCCCAAGTGCTGCTGCATGGCACACTTTCAGTTGCAGCTGCAGAGACGGCTCCTCACCCGCCGTGGCGCGTGGTGTCCATGCCAGCAATCTCATCATCCGGTGAAATACGGAGGAGGTTGAAGCGGTGGAGGAGGAAGAAGAGGGGGCCCATGGTGACCGAAACCCAAGCCGCGACGCAGATAATGAGGAGGAGCTGTGCAGCCAAGAGCTTGCCGCCACCGCCCTGGAGGAGGCCATATGGTGTTCCGCTGCCTCGACTGTATGCCTGCAACCACCACGATCTGCCATCACTGGGGTGTATACTTAGAGTGGCTGCCGACTAATCGCTGCACGTCCTTCTTGACAAGGTCGGCAAGCAGTATTGGCAAAGGGACCTTGTAGAATGTACAATTATTGCAGCTCTTGCAGTCCGGTCAATGGGAGGCTCACTCACCTCCATCACAAACTCCTTCTTGGCCAGCAGGCCGACACAGATGAGGCCCCAGGCCCCACAGCCGCCATGCAGCTGCGCAGCCTGCAGGGGATCATCATACTGCATCCAGCACCAGAGGCCGCCCTTAGATGAGCTTATCCAGTCTGCACTCAGAGCTTGTAGGCGCTTTGACTTCCTGCTGAAGGACTTGCCGAAGTCACATGACTTGCAAAAGTCAGACCCAGTAATCACCAGACAGACTATTAGCCTAGCATGAAGGAGTTGAGGCGTCCTTACCTGGAGCTTCTCGCTCAGCAATACGAGGCCCATCAGGACCCAGGCCGCCACAAATCTGCACAAAATGACGGGGGCAGCAGCCTGTGAGGGTGCCTTACAGTGGCCACCCACATTGGATAGTGAAGCTTAACCAAGGATGTCAATGCATAACTACGAGGTACAAAGAGCTGCTGCAAAGAGGGCGCTTTTGAGTCTCTATCTGAGTTCACCCGCAGAGGATGGCAGCCCAGGGCTCGAGCACGTGGCAGCCAGCGGTGATGGCTGCAAAGCCCCCTAAGAGACCATTACAAACGTCGAGCACACTCCAGTGGCCGTCAAGTGCGCGCTTTCCAAAGAGTGTGGTGACGGCTGCCGAAGACCCCGCGAGCGTCGTTGTTACCGCCGCCCGGCCGATGAAGGTCCAGTTGCCCTGTCTTACCAGCAAGGCCAGCCGCGCTGAGAGCAAGCGCTAATGTGCAGACTTTGCTACTGCAGCATAACCATGGCCAGCTTGAGCTCAGCAGCTCTGAATTGCTAGTATATCTGCTAGTTTGTAAGCAATTGCTGTGCGAGATGCAGATGGTATTCAGGCTGCTTGAAATGGGAGTCAAATTGTGAGCAGGGGTTAGCAAAGAGAGCAGAAGAGTTCCTGAACACTGACCTGAGTGTCGGTATAATTGGGCGTGATACGGAGGAACGAGCCGGGGTTGAATCCGTACCAGCCGAACCAGAGCAAGAACGTGCCGAGCACCACCAATGCCGCACTGTGTGCCTTCATGCTCACCACCTACGCTTCCACATTGCCGCCATTGCCGCAGCATGGATGAGGTCGTGGCCAGAGGGCGACTGCGGTTGGTGACGGCTGTGAGGCACGCCACTGTGATGGCATGCGTGGTGAGGAAGCCACCCAGACTTGCACACTTGTAGATGCAAATATGACACTTAGTGCTTAGACTGAAAATGATCATGGCGGCATTTGGTGGGTGGTAGATGCTGGTGGGCCCACCTTGCCACCCTTGTCGAAACGGCCAATGCGGGGGCCCTCAATGAGGGCGCCCCAGAGGCCCGCGATGCCGCCAACCATGTGCACGACGCCGGAGCCCGCCCAATCCATGGCACCAGTGCGGAAGAGCAGCTGGTCTGTGTTGGTCGCAGATATCCAGCCGTCCGCCGACCACACCCAGTGTGACACAATTGGATACACAAAGCCCGTGAGGAAGCACGAGTAGATGAGGTATGCCGAGAATTGCGTGCGCTCGGCGATTGAGCCCGACGTGATGCCCGCCGCTGCAATGGCAAAGGCCCACTGCACGCGCGCACAGCAGTGAGGCAGGAGAGGTAAAGAAATATGAGTCGAGGAGAAGTAATTGGGGGACTTTTAGGAGGGCCTCGGAGGGAGGGAGGGGAAAAAGGGAGGTGGAGGAAAGGGGTGAGACAGCTGGTGGAGGTAGGGAATGGGGGAGAGAAGAGAGATAGGGAGTGACGAAAGAGAAGACAGGAGTAACGAGGGGCCAAGGTCGTCAGTCGATTCGGGCCGTCCAACCGCGGCCAATGTGAGAGCTTGCGTAAGCGTGCGCCTCGGCAGAGACGGTGCTGGAAGCGCTGCGGCGAGCTGGACACAGACCTGGAAGAGGAAGAAGCTGTAGTCGAAGGTATTGTGGTAATCGGGGACGTGGTGGAGGGCGAAGTAGTTGGTGCCGATGAAGCCGTTGCGGTTGGCGCCGCGGCCGAAGGCGAAGCCGAAGCCGAAGAGGTAGTATGAGAGGCCGCCGCAGGCGGCGTCCAGCAGGTTGGTGAGCATGATGTTCATCGTGTTCTTGGCGCGCACCGTGCCCGCGCACAGCATCGCGAAGCCCAGCTGCCTCCCCCCCAACGACGGCGCGGCTCGTCAGGCCGGGCCCCACCCGCAATGTCGCCCGCATTGTCAGGCGGAGACCGCGGGAACGCGGCAATGGGCGCCGGGAGGAAGGCGCGAGACCTGCATGGCGAAGACGAGGTAGGCGGAGAAGAGGAGGAAGGTGTTGTCGAGCGCAATCTGGGTCCACTGCAGCTGGACGCCCAGCAGGTCCAGCTTGGCGCAGAGGAGCTGCGCGGCGGGCCCGCCCGCGGCCGCCGTCAGGTTGGCCAGCTCCCCGGCCTGGCACTGGAACGGGTACGAGTACAGCGTCGGCGCCGCGTACGACGCCGCCATGGCGCCGCCGCCGCCGCCGCCGCCGCAGGGGGAGTGGGGGGGCGTGCTCTGGCGGCGGGCGGGGCGGTGGCGAAGGGTTTATAAATGGGGAAGGGGGGGGTCACGGGGGCAGGCCCACGTGGAGGAGGAGGGTGGGCGCGAAAAGCGAGGCGCCCAGAAGGTAGCCCGGTACGGCCGGCGGGGAGGGAGGGCGAGGGGCCCCCGGGCAGGCGGCATCTCCGGATTGGCGGCAGCGCCGCATGATTGGTCGGGCTGCCACGTGTCGATGCGGCAGTGGCGGGGGTGCGGGTCGCCACGGGTCCCGGCGCGTCTCGGAATTCCGCGCTGCCAACCTCCGCGGCCTCCGGCAACGGATTGCCGGTATACGCCGATTTGGAGGGAGGGGCCTCATGGACTCCTCGGATTCGAGAGGCCAGGAACTAGCAAGCGCCGGCGGGATGACGCGAACAGCGAGTGCGGCGGACCTGTACCGGACGAGATCCCCGACTCCGTCGTTTCAACATCTGCGCAGCATCCACCACCCCCGGGCCGGGCCTCCCTCAGGCCACAACTGCACCGGAGGGGCGGGCGGGCGAGACGTACTTAGAACCCGGCGAGCAAGGACTGTGCCGCACGCCCAGAGACACGGCTCTGTGGCTTGCCACTTGCAGAAGTCAAGAGTTGCATCCTGCTTTTCTGCCCCCCTTCACTTACTTTGTAATTCTTTTTTGCTGGCTTTTGCAGCCCCTATCCTCAACGGGCGAGCACTCCTCTCTTTTCTGCGCCTTCCGGCCCTTCGAGACCGTGTACAAATCTTCTCTCTGGGCTGCCCTCTCCCAGCCACCGCCCTCGCCTGGAAGCGTCTCTCTCTTTCGGCTGGCCTCTCTCGCAGCCATTGCCTTGCATAAAAAGAGCGACATCATATCTTCTGTGGCTCCATAGGGACTTGTTCGTCTACTTTCCCTACGTTAGCCTGTCGTAGTTGTGTGTGCTCAATCGTGGGTGCTAACGTCTCCCTTCAGCCTGCATCTACGTTGTTACCTTGGCCCCCCTTAGCATAGAGGTTTGTTTTATGTAGCCTTACCATTTGCACTAGCTTTTGCCTGAATAGAATATTGGCTTACTTTGGCCTCCCCGTCATTTCATGCGCACCCCGCGCCTTCTCTCTTTTGCAGGGCTGGCATTTCCCAGCCACTGATGACCTTTCTTCATTCCCCTTTGGGCTGGCCTCTCACAGCCATTGCATTCCATTGGAGCCATAGCCTTACATTGGTATAGCAAGAGCTATTTCTTTTCTCCCAGGCCTCGCCACCTCCAAACGAGCTGCTTCTTCTGTAGCGCATGACCAAGGGTCATTGAGCACCGGTTCGTAGTAGGCAGCTGCCTAACAAGAAGAAGCAGTTGCTCTTCTGAAGAGGGCGAGGGCTGTGACAAGCCAGCACACGAACAATTAAGGTCCGACGGAGGCCGGAAAGCATAGAGACCACCACTTGAATAGCTGTGTAATGTAGGGCTTTCCGGCCCCCTTCCAGATCTTGTCGACTCTCATATAGGCTGCCTTCCACAGTCATCGGCCCTTTCTTGGGAAGAGCTTTCACTGGCGCTCGGCCACCTGTAGCAACCCTTGACGACGTCGTATCAGCTTGGCCACCCTCCGTTTGGGCAAACGATGGGCCTTCGACCCAAAGAGAGAAGGCGCTCGACGCTCTTTAGTGAAAGTAGGCCAAGCCGAGCCTCTGCACGGCACATGGAGAAAGCGAAGGTATTTGAAATCAACCAAACTTCTGAACTTAAGAACCACACAAGGCGGAAGCCTCAGCTCAGAGAAAATAAGGAAGCAGGGCAAGGCTGAAGCGGGGAAGTTTCAGCAGACTGGGTGCAAGGCCAGCAAAGCGAGGCGCTTATTGGGAGAGCGACAATGAGACCTGCTTAGTCAAGTAATTGGTAGTTAGGTCCACTTTCAACCATAAGCCCTGAACTATAGTGGCCTCGGCGAAGGCCACCGCCACCAATGTAATTATTGAGATGCAGCCAGTTGCCCTTCCTCTATCTCCTGGAGGAAGCATCTACTCTTCTCAATATGCTCACTCCTTGACTTATGGTGAAAGTATAGGCTCGTATATAGCTCAGGGCTTCAAAGTTCAGGCACTTGCTGCGGACTCAGCCATCGTAGCTGGCTGCCCAATCATTTGACAGAAGCCCTTGAAGTGAAGTGGCCAACACGTCGTAAGGACTTCTGTGCAGCACAGTGCCCTCTTCCCGCGTTTTAGGCAGAGATGCTTACAGAGTTACTCATGTGACATGTAGCCCGAGTACCCCGTCGCTCAGAGTGTGAGAATTTGGAGTTAGGGGACTTGAAAGAGGAGGACCATCGTGCACTCTGAATCCTAGCAGCAGTCCTTCGCACTCCGGCTCCTAGCAGCAGTAGTACACGCGGTCGTCACTTCTGCTTTTTTCCGTGAACCTCGTGGGCACGACTGCCCTATACACACTGATCGCTTGCCGGCCCCTTCGGACCCTTCTCGATTCTTTTCGGGCTGGCTGTTCACAGCCCACGCCCCGTTCGAAAGAGCCAACTACTTTCGTTCTGACTCGCTAGTCAGTAACTGAGGGGCGCAAGCAATCAGAAGATAGTGCTCGCCCATTGAGGATAGGAATTGGAAAAGCCAGCCCAAAAAAGAATGAACAAAGTACGAGAAGGGGCCCAGGGGAAGCGCTAAGAAGACAAACACAAAAAAGAAACAAAGCAGCTGCGAATCCCTCGGTAACCCCTGCAATCGTCCTCCCGACTCGTGCGTGCTCTACTCCATTAAGAACTTGCACGCTCTCCTCACCTGGGCCTCGGGTCTCGGGCGCCCAGTCATCATTGACGAGGGTTAGATTAAGATTAGGGTTAGGGTTTGGAGACAAGGAAGACCAGTCGCCTTCTCGCTCGGAGCCGCAGACCGGCGAGCAGACATGGACGGCGGCGCCGCCGCTGCGGCCGTCAAGGAGGAGGCGGTGGACGCGGAGATGCCGTCGCCGGTGGCGGCAGCGGTGAAGGAGGAGGACGACGAGGCATTGGGGGACGGCGGCGGGGACGTGGAGATGGCGCCCGCCAAGGACGAGGCGGCAGACGCCGAGGAGGAGGAGGAACTGGGCGACGGCCCCACCAGCGCAGCGCCGCCGCAGCCGCAGCCGCCGCCATCGCTGAGACAGGCCAAGGCGGCAGAGGAGCGCGCCGGGGAGGGGGAGGGCGAGCGCTTCGAGCTGCCGGAGGAGAGCCGCAAGGCCATGGAGCGGCAGGAGCAGGTCGTGGCGCTGCAGCAGCCACACCCTGAGGCTGCATGAGCCATGGGTCCTCCTGCATCCTGCTGGGCAGCAGGGTTTAAGCTGACTGTCTCACACCTAGCGCTGTGGGGGGTTTAGGAGCACACTGGGTCCGCCTTGGCTGCTGCTGACGGTCAACTTACTGTGCATGGCTGCCTTTGCAGCTGTTCCGGGACCTGGAGGCGCGGCGGCGAGCGCGAGCCCTCGCCGTGCCCACCAACGATGGCGCAGTGCGGCAGCGGCTTCGCGGGCTCGGCGAGCCCGTCACCCTCTTTGGGGAGAAGGAGATGGAGCGCCGCGACCGACTGCGGCAGCTCATGGCTGCCATGGACGCCCAGGTTGGCCTCCTCCGACCAAGAAGCAGGCTCGACCAGCAATCAGAAGCGGCCTTGCCTTCTTCACCTTGAAGTATCACTGCTGATAAACGAGAGCCAAGAGGCAGGGTCCAGAACTGCAGTAGCTCTATTCTGAAGCTCTCTAGATTCTGAGGCATAGGCGATACTATGCAGGCTGACTGCTTGAGAGCAGCAACAGACTCACTTTGGTGTCTCATTGAGGGATGTTGGCTTCTCCTCATATATGTAGCGGCATTTCTGTATCTAGGAGACGCCACGGGCCCTGCATTTCTAAGCCCGGCAACCTGCAATCGGCTGCGGCAGGGCGAAGTGGGAAAACTAGTTGCTTCTGTGGGTGACGAGGAGGCCGAGGAGGAGCTGGAGGAGGAGGTCCCCAAGGTAAGGCATTGCCAGATCTCCTCTAAGCTCGTTACCGGCACATCCTCAAGATTTCTCTGGGCTTAGAACAGTTTTGGGGTGCAGTAGTCAGCAATTTTTGAGAGCATGAAGTCAAAGCGTTTGGGCTTGCCTGCCTTGCCTGTTAGGTGAATTACCTGCACGCAGAAGTTGACAAGATCCCATGTGGTTCACTATTGGTCTTGCAGGCGGAGCTCTTCTACACAGAGGGCAGTGCGGAGCTACTGCACATGCGCAGCGAGATTGCAAACTTCTCCCTCCCCAGAGCTGCTGCCCGCATTGCACAAGCGCTGCGCAAACGGGACGATCCAGACGAGGACATTGAGGCAAGCTGCTACGAAACCCTGCTTTTTCCCAGAAAGCAACCAAAGAGGCGTTAAGCTCTCCTAGAGTTCCTAGAGACGAGCTCAAATTGCATACAGTACATCGAGTAGGACATTTGAGCACACAGCGACAGACCTGGGACTTTACGGAGCAGTAAGCTAGCGCGATAATTGTAACCCACAAGGAGGAGCAAAGGCAACGATACCCAGTGAGGGTTTGAGGACAGGTCTTCGGCCGGATGGTTCACTCTATGGAGAAACTGGAAGTCTAATAGGTGCATGATAGGTTGTTGTGGAATGGTTGTTGTTAGGCGGAGTGCGCTGCCGTCCTGGAGCCCTTGCAGGGCGCGACCATGGACTGCAGTGAGATTGGAGATGAGCGGCCACTGTCCGATATTGCCATCTCACCAGACCAGTCGCGGGCGGCGACGTGCAGCTGGACTGGCATGGTGAAGCTCTGGGCCTTGCCGTCGCTTGGCTTGGAAAGAAGCATCCGAGTATGTGCTCCACCAATTGCCACGCCCTTGTGACCTGCCCTTTCTTTCGACTTACTCAAAGAATATGGTGTTATGAAGCTAAGGCTGCTTGCAGCCTCAGGCCTTGCTGTACTTACTGCCTCTGTAGCCCTATCAACAATGCAAGTTACATGCCGTACACTTCAAGCTAGTGCAACCAGAGGCTTTGGATCTATATTTGATGATACTTCTAGTCTGCTTATGTCTCGTTGTTGTTGCTGCCTGCTGAGAAGAGTCCTCTAGCAGTGCCCTGTCCACATCCTCATGGCCACATTGCGTGATCTTGGAATTGATGTGTGTTTTCTTTCTCGTGATGCACAGAATTAACACCTGAACTCTCAAACGCTTAAGCCCTCAGTCTGCTCATGAAGCTACTTCTTCTACGTATCTCAGGCACACAGCGAGCGGGTTACGTCCGTTGCATTCAATCCCGCCGGCGACCTCCTGGCAAGTGCCTCAGCAGACCACACGGCATGCCTGTGGGACTTGGAGGGCCAGTGCCGCCAGACATTCCGGGGCCATATTGACCGGCTGGCACGATTAGCATTCCACCCATCTGGACGCTATGTTGGGACGGCCTCCTTTGACAAGACTTGGCGGATGTGGGATGTTGAGACTGGCACCGAGTTGCTACTACAGGTTCTTTGTGCATTATGCTCCTGCACATGGAACCCCATGTTATGCTCAAGTGTAGAGTACACTCACTTTTTTGTCTGGTGGTCAGGATTGTTACTCAGGAACTCTTCTGGTGGTCACTGCCTGCAGGAAGGCCACAGTCGGAGCGTGTACGGCATTGCTTTCCAGTGTGATGGCTCGCTAGCTGCCACTTGTGGCCTTGACGCACTCATGCGGGTGTGGGATCTCCGGACGGGCAAGAGCATCATGGCCTGTGAGGGCCATGTGAAACCCGTAAGTATACCTGCTCTGTGACGATACACTTTCACATCCTTCGCAATTAGTGTTTACTGCAGGCTTCTCATCGTCTGTGTCCTTGTTATCTTTGTTGGCAGCTCCTTGCAGTGGACTTCTCGCCCAATGGTTACCACGCCGTGACTGGCGGAGAAGACCACACCTGCAGAGTCTGGGACCTGCGGAGGAGGAGCTGCCTATATGTCATTCCTGCACATGCTTCGCTGATCTCCCAGATCAAATACGAGCCACAGGACGGCTACTTCTTGATCACCGCGTCGTATGATCACACAGCGAGGGTACCATGAGCTGCAAACCCAATCCACTTAGTCTGCTCTGCTTGCACAAGGCTCAGGAGTCGCCATGTCATTCAGGGAAAAGCTCCTGGGAAGCCCAGCAGTGGCTTGCTGCATCCAGTGTCACACATTTGCTGATGGCCCTATCATCAGGACACTGTGCTCTCCATGACTAATCGATTCCTGCTGCTTGGAGGGCTCCATTGCAGATATGGTCGGGCCGGGACTTCAAGGCGGTGAAGACGCTTGCGGGGCACGAAGGCAAGGTCATGGGCGTCGACCTCACTCCTGGTATTTGGCAGCTGTGATCCTGCTCCTTTGTTCTGCTTGCACAGCGTCAGCTATCTTGATCTCATGCCCTGCAAGTAATTAGTTTGAGCACAGCCCACAATCTATTTGCGATCATGGCCGCCATTGTAGTCAGTGGTGGCCTTTGCTTTGTGCCTGCCAGCCTGCAGCTCTTGTGCCTTCAGTCGAGCAGACAGCTGTTACTGCAATTTCCAGGCATCATGCACCAACTTCATTCTTGCTGATGTGCAATCTTTGCAGAGGGCCAGTGCATTGCAACCGTCGCATACGACCGCACGGTGAAGCTCTGGGTACCAGACAAGCGGCCTCGCACCACCTCCTTCGACTGAAAGCTTACGGAGGCAGGTTGAGTGAGGCTGGGCCTTCGGCGAGGGTGGTTGTGCAGCGCCCATCTGACACAACCCCCAAGTCGCTGCGGCAGACATTGTCAAACCAGTCCATGATCTGGGTGGCGTTCCCAGCTGTCATCTCGTGGTACGCAAATGCCATATTCAACTCCTCCTCAATCTCCATCTGGAACTTGAGGTGCCCGATGTCGTCTCTCAGTGCTGGCATCTTCTTGGCAATCTTCTTCCACTCAGAATGGCGGCCATCCGCCTTGGGCACGCCGCTCTCATCGAGGAAGCCCGCTGCCAGTAGCGCACGTTGGAGCTCCGCAGACGTCGCACTGTCGATTCCGGTTATGTGCCGCGTGAAGAAGTCTTCAGTGACTGGCTGCGGCAGGCTCTCCACGGCTGCGACGTGTGTGCCATTGGCCTGGCATGTCGATCACAGCAGCAAGAAGACTGGCACAGTCAAAGGATGTCTCATCCCATGGTATTATTTTCCTTGCTTACACACAGACAATTTTCGTGGGACACAGCATAGCAGATTGAGTGATCTGTGTGACCTTTTTCGCATTGCTCCTCACCTGTAGAAGCGCCACGGACCGCGCAACCTTGGCGGCAAGCTTCCGGTCGCGCGGCATGTGCACAAACATGGTCGGCGGGAAGCGCTTGCCGCTAGCCAACGGCTTCTCCATTGCCATGCCGACGCCGGCCGAGATGAGGAGTGCGATGCCCTCCAGATCTAAGACATGCGCCAGTAGGGTCACGAAGTAGCCGCCGGACGATGCGCCGAGCGCAAAGAGCGGCTTGCTGGCCAGGTCATACTCCTTGCGCCACGTGCTGATGACCGCCACGATTTCTCGTACCTCGCCCTCCTCCTTGGGCAGCGGCCAGGAGTTGTCCCAGCACCTCCCGGAGCTGCGACGAGTCAAGCGCCACGTGCCATGCCGTCAAACATCTCACTGGCCCGTACACTCAGCGAGGCAGCCAATAGAATTCCACGATGAGGGCGGTGTTGCTCAGTCACAGGACTTCAGAGCGGCAAGGCGGCGGTGGACGCAGGCGGTGGCCGCGGGAGCCCACCTCGACACCGCCAGGACGGCGTAGTTGCGGGCGAGCGCGGCGCGCACGAGCGCGCTGTCCTCCGGGAGCCCCTTGCACTGCACGCACGTGGAGCTGCGGTCGAAGAAGTGCGGCGCCTTGTGGCGGCAGCCGTGCGCGAGGAACAGCGCCGCCTTGGGCTGCTCGGGGGCCTGGCGCGAGGGAGCAGCGGCGGCGGCAGCGCTGCCGGCCCTGTCAAGGCCGCTGCCACCACCGCCAAGGCGCCGACAGCTGGACAGGCGCGAGCGCCGTGGCGGCGAATGCCACAGCGGCGGGGGTTGCGACACAGGGCCGGCCAGCAGCGCAGACCTGCCACACGACCTCCCGGTCGTGGATGAGGTCGTAGTAGGACGGCGTCGTGGGGCCCACGGCCGCGCCGTCGCCGCCGCCGCCCCCCCAGGCGCCGAGAAGGCCAGCTGCAGCACAAGCTCGACCAGGCCGTCAGAGGCGCTGCCGTCGCTGCCATCAGCGTTGCGGCAGCTGCGTTGGCAATGGTGGCACATGCGCAGCTGGCGATCCTCGCAGTTAGCGGCGGCGGAGGCGGCGGCGTCTGGAGCGCACCGGCAGACTGGCCAGGGCTGCGCCGCAGGTCCTTCTCGCCGCGGATGACGTAGACGATGGTCGCCGCCACGACCAGCAGGCCTGCTTGCGACGAGCGTAGCTCGGCGGTCCTCAGCCTCGGTCGTCACCACAATGGCAGCTGCGGCTGCGGCGGCGGCGGCGGCGGCGGCGGCGGCGCGGTGGCGGCGGCGGCTGGCGCCGTTATCGAGTCACTTGGGAGGNGGCGCGGCGGCGCTGCGGCGGCGGCGGCCACGCGCCGGCGCTCGGGACGCCGCCGTCCGGCATCAGCGGCGAGCTCCAAAGCTCCAAAGCACTCGCACAGCCCGCCGCCGCCGCCGCCACCGCCGCCGCCGCCGCCGCCGGCCGGAGAGCGCGGCCGCAGATGATTGTGAAACCGATTTAATTAGCTTATGAGCAGCCACCCGTGTGCATGCAGAAGACGGTGCATCCTGACGATATTTAGCGGGAGAGTCACTGGCCGGCAAGTGGGAGCGACACGGGCGGCCGGCAGTTGCCGGCCCGGTGTGGCCGCTCCGGGCCCCCGAGCTTGGCAGAAAAGCCGACGCTTGTCGTCGGGGCTGACCGGTGTTGCACCCCCTTGGCCAGCTTGTTGCCCCGTTACCAAGGCTCTTGAGAGGCTCGAAGTTTGGCCTCCCTTTCCGGTTCCATGCGCACCGCGCGCCGCTCTCTGTGTCTGGACCACGGGCCTTGGTCGATGTTGTTGTTACGGAGGCGTATAAAGGTCCAGCATCGACACACATCGCTGGTCTCGCAGTGGGCAGTGCAGAGCAAAGAAAGCTGCAGCACTACTCCGATTAGCCCCAATGCGATCAGCTCCTGCCAGCTGCAGTTGACATCTTTGGCTGTATAGGTCCTCGTTTACACACTCTCCTCCAGAGTGTTGCCAATCTAGGCTATGCACGACGTACAGATGTGTTTCCGGCTGAGATGGGCCTGCCAGCTGCATATCTGTCGTTCTTGCAACGACGCGTTTCGGCCTGTTTGCAGCGTGCTTAGGCTAATGCTTTGCACCAGAAAGCTGGGCGAGCTCTAGTTGGTGGCAGAAGGGCTTCGTATCTGCCATCTAGTATTCAGGCATCGATTAGCGACCTTTATGTTCTGACCCGTGGTTACTGAGCGGGTCAAACTGCTGTAGGTGATGTGCGTCTCTCTTGGCCATTTGGCCTTTGTTTGTTTCAAATACACGAAAATCTTCTCTCTGTCATGGTGGCGCTGGGAGTTAGGAAAGAAGGAGAGACAGCTCTCTGCTCTTTAATTTTTTTTTTTGGGCTGGCTGTTCCAGCCCATATCTTCAATGGGCGAGCCCTTTCTCTTGCAATCGCAATGAAAGGCAATGGCTGTGAGAGGGAAAGCCTCATCCAGGAGAGGGCGATGGCAGAGATTAGCCAGCCCAGAAAAAGGATGAACAAATTCCGAAGGGGCCAGAAAGCGAGAGGCCAAAGCAAAGAAAAAGAGTACCGGGCACCATAGAGGAGCAGCTTTTGGTTTAAGGGGGCGATGGCTGTAAAAGGCCCGCCCAAAAGGCATTTGTGAGCAGAGTGTATTGGGCGTCCAAGCAAGGAAGTCACTGGTAGTGGTTTCGTGTCTGTGCGCCTTGAGGCCTCCACAACTCTTGGGCTGGCCTCTTACAGGCATCACCTCACTTTAGTCTATTATGGAAGAGTTATTATGGAAGAGCTATTTGTTGTAACCCGAAAAGAATGGTGGGGTCGAAGTGACTTGAATAGGGTCAGTAACAGTTGAGGTGATGTATATTGTGTGAATGAGATGAGCTGCATCGGTATCTTGCATGAGTGTCTGCCCAACCATCATTCTCGTATCTCCTGAATACACTGCCATCCCACTCCTGCACCCCCCTTCACCCCTGCTCTTCCGCCAGCCATTGGTACACGCGCAAGCCCAAAGCAGGCCAATCCTTGCTTACTATTGCCACATATGAGAGGCGGCGATATGGACCTTAAAGTCGGCCTTGCACTACGGCTGTAACACTAGAGGACTTCAGGGCAGCAGCTCGCTGCCTGACCAAGCGAGGGCGACTGGGTAGGCACCAGCATTGTAGTATTAATGACCTGCTACTGCCAGCTGACACCAAAGACACATGGAGGCTGACTGGGTCAACAGGCAGGTAGTTTCACATCCTGCGCAAGCTTGGTGTGCTTGCTTACAGAGGTTTCTCATCTGATGCTGACCAACAGCGCAGTCTTTGTGGGTGCCAATGTACAAACCAGCAAGCAATCAAATTTCTCCGCTCATGGCCCTTGGCATTGCCAGTACTTTCCATTATTGAAAGCTGACGACGTGCAAAATCACAAGATCCACAGACAAGCACCACCCAACAGCCTCACTGGAGAAGACGGGCATGGGAGAAGTACGACACAAGAGCTCCAGCCTGGCCAGCAGAATCTGCCACAAGTGGTTGTGACACAACAAGAAGCTCGAGAGGAGAGCCAAGAAGATGTGTCTGCTACTCTGCCACTCTACTCACCGACTTAACCACACCGCTACAGCCTTAACTAGCTACAATCATCATGGACCCTGTCAAAGCGAGGGACCAGCAAGAAACTGCAGAATAGAGGGGGGAAACAGGGAAAAGGTAAAAGATACGCCAGCAAAATCTCTTCAGTACACTCATGACCTGACAGCGTGCGGGACTTGAGCCGTTAGGTCCTTCCAAAGGATGGCCACCGATGTTGAAACTGTCCCCGGCCTGCTGACTGAAGTGGTGCAGTATCAAACAGGGTGAGGCAATGACAAGTGTAAAATCGGAAGTCAGGAGCTGACCAGTTGGAAATGCTTGTTCAATAAGCTCTCCAGGGGATTGCAATGGTGGGTGAATCCTCACATGTACAGAAAGCCAGCAGGAAGCCACACAGCACTGGCGGGGCTCCTCACTCTCTGGCTACAGGGGGGCAGCAGTGACCCTAGCGGGGGGAGACAGTGATGTTGCTATCCTTCTCAATGAGCTGGCCAGAGCGGAGCTCGGAGATGGCACCAATGGGCCAGGTGAAGCCCTTGAACATGCAGCGGAGCGCAAGCGGGACATCGATGATGATCTCCTTCTCAGTTGGCTTCTTGTAGCTCCGGACAGCGATCACGTATGCGCGGCCCACCCAGCCGATCCACCCAGTGATGTACAGGAACACGATGCCTGTTGCGGAGAAAGTGCATCAGGACGTAAGATCCTGAGCAACATGGACATAGTGCAGCACACTTCACTCCGGCAGAGCTGACAAGAGGCGTGTCATTGCATAGCAGGAGGATAAAGAGGAGCAGCGCAGTGATTGACCAGGTATGAGAGGCAGATGCTCACCGGGCCACACGAACTCGCCAAGGTGCCTCTGGTCGCCAGAGACAATGAGGTGGGGAAGGCCGTCGGGGCCGCAGAGCAGGCCCTCATTGCCGTACGTGGTGAAGCGGCGGTGCGTCCTCTCGATGGTGGCCTTGATGGCCAGCGAGGGCGCGCTGTCGTCGGCGTACTGCGACAACCGCTTGGACAGTTTGCCGACCTCGGTCTTCTCCCGCTTGGCGAACGCCTTGGACTCCTTGCACGGCGTGAGGCCGGCAATGTCGGCGAAGGCCGCCTCGGTCGCGGCGCCGCTGACGAGCGCGGCGAGCGCGAGCGCGGCGGCGCCCTGCGCGGCCTTCTGCAGCGGCTGCGGCTCCTGCGGCGCGGCCGC
>WELB01000310.1:110028-128666 GCA_009602725.1 Spirogloea muscicola | reverse complement strand
TCCTGGCGGCCGTGCCCGCCGCTGCTGGCCCGCGCGCTCGCTGACGATGCCCACGCCAAGGGCACGTACCTTGCCAAGGACGAGGTCACGGATCGCGTCCTCACCGTCGTCAAGAACTTCCAGAAGGTCGATCCCAACAAGGTACGGCGGCGCTGGCAACCCCATCCCCAGCTGCCGAGCTTGCTCGCCCCTTCCGCTGCTCTGGTCATGCTCCCCAAGACCTTCGAGCTCCGCTCACCTACGCCCGCATGTCCCCCGCCAGGTGACGCCCGCGTCCAGCTTCTCGGGTGAGCTAGGGCTCGACAGCCTGGACACCGTTGAGGTCGTGATGGCCTTGGAGGAGGAGTTTGCGCTGGAGATCCCAGACAGTGAGGCCGACAAGATCACATCCACCGCCGAGGCTATCGAGTACATCGCCTCGCACCCGCAGGCCAAGTAGGCCAGGACAGTTGCGAGGACTACTTGGGTTGCAGATGACCCTCTCCATGTGCTCTAGGGTTAGCCTTGCTTATGCGGCAGAGGCCATGCTTCACTTCGTCGAAGCTGATTGCCACAGCAGCTGCAAGCCTACTGCATCTCTCGAGGAGCCGCAACTCCTCTTCTGAGTGCATGTCTCCACACTCCACTTCAAGCGTTGGAAAGCATGCTGGGTTTTGATTCTCAAGGACTCCTCTTGAGCAGAGCGCCCAACATCACCTTGCAGCGAGTGACGCGCTCTGTCACAAATGCTAATTGAGGTTGCCCTATCGACTCTTCACCATCACCTCCACGACCATCGATGCTGCAACTCCTCGATGCCCCAATCCACTAGCCAGGCAAGGCAAGGAAGGGCGTCATGCAGGGTCGAGTCTTCTCAGTAGGTACTGCACTTGAACCTCCTTGTTCAACGGCATAATCCATTGCCCATACAGGCTAGCTACAACCCGTGGCTCAATCTTGGTAGACTTCATCCGGGACTCCTGCCCCACTTCGATGTCCTGGCCAAAGATGGCAGCCTTCTCCTCCACTCGTTGCTGCACCTTTTTCTCTACAGCTTCGTAGGTGAGCAGCTCCACAAGTCCAGCAGCGTCCTGGCAACAAGAGATCCGATGTGTCAAGCTCGTCAGTCCTCACATGGCGTGCACATGGAGTGCTGCAACAGAAGCATTTGCGCATGGTGTGCTGTTTGCTGGCCGGGAGACCCACCTGTGCCTCTATGAGGGGCTGGTAGAGCTCTGGCGTCTCCTGGAACTTGGCTTCGGCAACAAATTTGCCATAGTGTATGCGCCTGGAGAGAGCTTGTAGGCAGAGGACATCGAGAGTGGCTGCAGAGCCATAGTTGCCATCGTCACCTTTTTGAGTGATTGCCGGTAGGGCAACAGTCAGGTACATCTTCCATATTTGTGGGTTGACATTTATGCCTTCTGCTGCCGGATGGAGCACCTGTGTTGGGGATGATGACCTCTCAGTTCATCAGCTGGCTCAAAATGCAGTTTACAAGCAGCACGCTTAGGTCAACAGAGGAGTAAGTGGTGACCACCATGCAGGCTGTGCAGGCTGTGTGACGGGGGGGAGGAGGGGTGCAGATGGAAGTGGGGAGGGGTGAGGGTGGAGGGGGCACTGCATGGGGCTGGAAATTTGGGCAACCTTGCCCACCTGAGGGTACTCCAGGTCTTGAAGAATGACTGGAGGAAGTGCCTCTGGAAAGAAGGGGTGCTCGTCTGGGCTGGTGTATCGTCGGACCTGCCAAGCTAAGTCATAGCAGGCACGAAGAAGCTAAGAAAGCATGGCATTGCTGGTCCCTGTGGACCTGAAGCCAACTCGCACAGCGAACGGAGCACGAGAGTACAGGACAGACCTTGGCATGCAGCTGCTCCGTTTCAGAGAGCAGGTACTCTAACAGGGAACCATGGAAGCCTGGGATGCCCAGTAATGTGGGATCGTACGTCGGCGGATTGTAGCGGTACTGGGATCGCTCAATGAGATTGAAGATGATACTGTCTTCTTGGCGGATCAGGAAGGTGCGGATGTTGTCCAGTGTTAGTATTCGACTGGCATCGATGCTGCTGGACATGGTGCTGCCCGGAGCAGCCCTGCATTCGGAGACAAGATGCTGGTGGGTGATCGGGAAGCTGGTCGGTTAAGCAGGAAGCTGGACGGGAGGACTGATGCCTCGGAAGGAGAGCTGGCAGAGAGGACCTGTGTGCAGAGGCAAGCACATCTGAAGGGGGAGGGGTGGCGCACGACGAGCACGAGGCAGGCTACCTGGCAATGAACATGGTGAGCCGTGGCAGACTGGAGTGGCGGCAGCGGAGAGAGGGGCGGGCGAAGGAAGGGGAGAAGTCAGGACACGGCGGGCAAGGGGGGCCTGGGCGCGCAGCGCAGGAGCGGGAAGCGCGGGGAGGCGCCGCCGGCATGGTTGCGGGGGGGGGGGGGTTGGCAGAGCCAGTGTCAGCGGGAGGCGCATTGGCGGGGGCGGAGGCGCGGCAACAATGCGGCTGAGGGCGGCCACACCGGCTCTGGGTGGCCAGCGGGGCGCATGAAATGAAAGGGTGGCCAAGGATGGACCAAAGCGGCGGCTGATATCGAAGAATCGGCTGTAAATTGCCAGCCAGATGCATACAGGTGTTCAGGACGGAGCCAAAAGGCTAGGCAGACAGGGCGCCCTCAACACCCCCGTGTCAGCAGTAGGAAGTCAGATGAGCTGAGGGGAAGAAGAGCAACCCCGCTGCGCAAACCAGAGCCTGCTGCAAGGGCACGACCAGCCCGGCGATGCAAAGCAATCGCCTGGGACCGCTGGAGGCAAATGGACAAACGCATTTGGTAGCAGGACACAAGACCCAATGGCGCCGAGCCAACGGGAAGGGCTGCACCCTGTTCCCTGATCGACGCATACGAGGCTGGCGCACCCACGTCAACCGCGTAAATGGGTCCTCCCTGATCCAGCATCTGGCCCGGCTGGTTGATGCGTGTCGTCGAAGTCGGAGGGGCAGCTTGGGCCACTCCAGCATTCCGCAGGCCTTAGTTGCATATAATAGAATGCGGCTCTCACTTAGTTTGCAGCGCTCGCAAGCATTGGCTCTGCATCGACGTGCAGGGCGCGCTTTAAGTCCCGGCTTTCGTGGCGGCGCTCCAGCTCCCCAAGCTAGCTTGTCGGATTTGTTTGTGCTCACCCGTGGGTACTGATGTCACCTTAGGCACCTTGGTTTCGTTTTTCATATTATGTAGCCCTGTTTAGTTTGCCCTAGACTCTGCCTGAACAATGTATCGGCTTGAATTGGCCTCCATTTCATTTCATGCGCCCGCGCGCCTTCTCTCTGTTCCCGGCGCCGCTGGTCAGCTTGAGAGGCCAGCAGCGAGAGTAACGAGGACCACCGACCCCCGTAACACCCATGGATGTCCATGGCCAGGGGGTAAAAGAAATCACCCGCCGGGTGGTCCTTGTACTTGTGCAACTTCTTCTGTTCGGCCACCTTCACGGCATAGCCGGTCTCAGAAGTAATGGGCCCTTCGTCCGGAAGCTGTCGGTTAGGACGACGTCCATGAAGAAGCGCGGCCAGATTGACTGGTGGCTGGGAAAGGCCAGCCCAAAGAAATGGACAAGGTCTGAGGGAGCCAGTCCATGAGGAGCCGCTTGTCACCTCCCAGGGGGCCGCCAACCAGATCGACACGCCGCGTCCGAGGGACCCCGTTGCGCTTCCCCTGGCCCCCTTCTCGTACTCTGTTCATTCTTTTTCGGGCTGGTTGTTCCAGCCCCTATTCTCAATGGGCGAGCACTTTCTTCTTCTTGTTGCGGAGTTGGACGGGCATCACCCGGTGCTCTCCGACGCCACTTGATATCACAGAGAATTCCGTGTATAAGAAACAAATGTAGGCCAAATGTAGGCCGATATCCCGCCTCCTTGACGATGCCATACATGGCGTCACGTAGGAGGTTGTGGACGAAGGGAACCCCGGCTCGACTGAGCTGGGTGGGGGTAAGTGCCCTCCTTATGTGAAGAGCCCTGTCTGCCTAGCCTACGGCTCCGTCATGAACACCTACCTACCTGTATGCATCTGGCTGGCAGTTTACAGCCGATTTTTTAATATCAGCAGCCGCTTATTATGTGAAGAAGTCTACTCTAGCAGGCGCAGAAGGGGTCGTCCGCCCCAGCCCCCGCCAGCTTCAGCCCTCCCGGCTCTCCTTCCTACTCCCGCCATCCCTGCAGCTGCAGCAGCTCCATCCACACGCCCTGCCGCTACAGATGTCCCCCAACCCTGCCAGTACTGCCAGCAGCCCTGGCCTAGCCTGCGGAGCGTTCGCATGCACGAGAGCCACTGTTCCAAGAAGGCCAATCGCGCCAAGCAGCAGACCCAAGCTCTCGCTGAGGCCGCTACCCGACGACGGCGGCCCGGCACCCCAGCCCCGGCACCGCTTTCCCCAGCTCCCTCGCCGGCTCAGTGTTGTTGGGCAAGGCTCCTGGACCTAGATGCGGTCATGCTGGAACCCAGTCTGCCCACCTTGCGGCACATCCCCCACTGGGCACGGCCACACATCCAGCGAGCCTTGCGGCCCATACTCACTCGGATACTCACTTGCGGCACTACCAGGACCATCCCCGAGGGGACCATTCTTATCCGTGTGCCATGGATATCTACGGAGGCTACGGCGTAAAACGGTCCTCCCTGATCCAGCATCTAGCCCGGCTGGTTGATGCGCGTCGTCGAAGTCGAAGCATTCTGCGGGCCTTAGTTGCATATTATAGAATGCGGTTCTCACTTAGTTTGCAGCGCTCGCAAGCATTGGCTCTTCATCAACGTGTAGGGCGCGCTCTAAGTTAGACCTCCTGCTTTTGTGGCGGCGCTCCAGCCCCAAATTAGCTTGTCGGATTTGTTTGTGCTCACCCGTGGGTACTGGTGTCACCTTAGGCACCTTAGTTTAGGTCTCCGTATTATGTAGCCCTGTTGAGTTTGCCCTAGACTCTGCCTGAACAATGTATCCGCTTGAGTTGGCCTCCATTTCATTTCATGCGCCCCGCGCGCCTTCTCTTTATGTGAAGAAGTCGCACAAGTACAAGAACCACCCGGCGGGTGATACCTTTTAAGCCAGTTAACAGGACATTTGTAAGGCTAGAATTGGCCTCCCTTTCAATTTCATGCGCACCGCGCTCCTTCTCTCTCTTTTACCCCCTGGCCATGGACATCAACGGGTGTTACGGGGCTCGGTGGTCCTCGTTACTTTCGCTTGTAGGCCCCTCCGAACCTTTGTCAATTCTTTTTGGGCTGGCTTTAGGGTTTAACCCATTAGAATAAGTGGCACTCCCAATGGGGGCAAGGGCTGCGAAAAGCCAGCCCAAAAAGAATTGACAAAGGTGCGGAGGGGCCTACAAGCGGTTAGCAGCTACAAAGGGACCTGAAAATGCTGCTTCAGAACAGGGGGAGGATTGGGAGTGCCACTTCTCTCTCTACTTTCGCTGCTGGCCTCTCAAGCTGACCAGCGGCGCCGCGAACAGGGTGCAGCACTTCCTGGAGGCTCGGTGCCTTCGGGTCTTGTGTCCTGCTACCACATGCGTTTATCTATGTGCCTACATCGGTCCCAGGCGATTGCTTTGCATCGCCGGGCTGGTCGCGCCCTTGCAGCAGCCTCTAGCTAGCGCAGCGGGGTCGCTCTTCCTCCCCTCAGCTCATCTGACTTCCTACTGCTGACACGATGTCTGCCTAGCCTAGGCTCCGTCATGAACACCTGTATGCATCTGGCATTTTCAGCCACTTTTCTGACATCAGCAGCCGCATTCTTCTTTGGCTGTGGCGCAGACTGGGGCAGCTCAGGGCAAGTCGGACGTTGGAACCCGAGGATCGAAAGGTCACCCAGAAAGCGGGAGATGGGTGTGAAAGAAGTGGCTCTCCCAGTGGGAGCAAGGGCTGTGAAAAGCCAGCCCGAAAACAATTTGACAAGGTTCGAATGGTGCCAAAAGAAAGTGCTGGTGTGAAAGATAAAAAGATTGATGCAAGTAGAGGGCGATGGCTAGGATTGGCCAGCCCAGACAAGATTGAATCAAGTTCGGAGGGGCCAAAGAAGCGCTGAAGCACACCGCAACTCAAGCGGGTGCTCAGTAACCCCTGGCACTGAGTCGAATACCCCACTGCAATCAGCTCCTGCCAGCTGCAGTCGACTTCTTTGGCTGTATGGGTCCTCATTCCACAATTCTCCAGAATGTTGCCATTCTAGGCTATGCAAGACGCGCAGATGTGCTTAAGGCCGAGATGAGCTCGCCAGCTGCATATCTGTCGTTCCTGCGGTCAAGATCAGGCCTATTTGCAGCGTGCTCAGGCTGATGCATTGCACCAGAAAGCTGGGCGAGCTCTAGTTGGTGGCAGAAGGGCTTGGACTATGGCATCTGGTATTTAGACATCAATTAGGACCTTCATGTGTTGACCCGTTGTCACTGAGCCGGTCAATGTTTAGTGGGTAATGTACGTCACAGATGTGCTTGAGGTTGTACTTGGCCACTTTGGCCTAGGTACGTAAGTAAGCCATTTTCATACACATTTTTCATACACAACACCATTCCTAGTGAGCAGCTGCAGGTAAGAGTAACCAGTCTCCGGGTAGCAAGGAAAAGATCGTGTATTAGAAAGAAATGTAGGCCAAATGGCCAGGTACAAAGGCAAGCACATCTAAAAATCTACATAACCTACAGCAGATTGACCCGCTCAATAACCACGGGTCAAAACANCTAAACCCTAAACCCTAAACCCTAAACCCTAAACCCTAAACCCTAAACCCTAAACCCTAAAACCAACCCTACATCCCGAACCCTAAACCCTAAACCCCTAAACCCTAACCCTAAATCGCCTTCTACTGAAAGGGTGTTTGCTGCTCGAGGCTGGCCTCTGACAGCATCCGCCTTTATACTGGAGAGCTGTTATCTCCATCAAGCTGATGGATGACGCGCCTATATATCCACGTATGGAAAAGCCACGCCATCACCATGTCAGACCAACATCGATGAGCCACCAACAGCATACCGCAAGATACAACAAGATTGACACAGTGCCACTTACCACCCTTAACTGTACTTGAGGGTGGTAAGAGTGGCGGGAAGCCAGGTCACGCTCATTGTCACAAGATACGGGAATGACTGGCAAGGCTTCGATGCAAGAGTCGGCTGAAAGGTGGATACTGTCACGCTGTCGAGAAGATATTGTGCTGACAAATAGTGCGTGTAATTTAAGCCATGCTTGATAAGGTCTGTACTCTCAACTCCCAAATGCGTGATTTGGTGCTCTATCCACTTGAGCTATGAGCATAGCAACAGTGTGTACCTTTCGTCTAGGGGTTAAGACATCGCTATCTCAAAGCGCGACAGCGGTTAGGTTAGGCCCAATTACTTTGGCTGGCCTCTCAAAGCCATTCCCTTACACTGGAAGAGCTTTCCTTTTCGTTTCGATAATCAGACCAGAAACAGCTCTTCCAATGTTGGGCATTGACAGTGAGAGGCCAGCCCAAAGGCATGTACAGGACTGAAAGGGCCGGAAGGCGCACAGATGCAGGATATATTTCTGCGTGACTACTGCAAGTGGGCGCTTGATAATCTCTAGTCAGTGCAGATCAAAGTAGGGGGTGGAAAAGCGTCGCCTCGACGAAGACGGGAGGCAGCAGCTAGGGCGCGACCTGCACGCCAGGGAGTCTGGAAGTTGTCAGCGGGAGAGGAAAGCGCGGCCAGATTGACTGGTGGCTGGAAAAGGCCAGCCCAAAGGAATGGACAAGGCCTGAAGGAGCCGGAGTGCGCAAACAAGCAGGCCCTGGTTGAACCCTGTCAATTCCTTCTGGGCTGGCCTTTCCCAGCCACCAGTCGATCTGGCCGCGCTTTTCCCTTTTGGGCTGGCCTTTGATAGCCACTACCTTGACTTCCTCTGGGAGCCTTCCCTGTCACAGTTGACCAGGGATGGATCCTTGACATCGGCACGGCCTCCCAGCCCTGCGCGCGGACTCCAGATCGCGGCGGCCGCGCACTGCAGGTGGTAGCAGAAGAAGACGAAGAAGTGGCACCCGCAATGGGGGCAAGGGCTGTGAAAAGCGAGCCCGGAAGGCGTGTGACAAAGGTTCCAAGGCGGTTGGCAGCTACGAAGGGGCCTGAGGAAGCTACGAAGCTACGGTAGCTGAGCGCGTGGGGCCCCCTTATCGTGCTCTGCTCATTCTTTTTTGGGCTGGCTTTTCCAGCCCCTATCCTCACTCGGCGAGCACTTTCTTCGCGCGTGGGGCGGCAGGACCGAGTGCTCGGAGTGGGAGAAAGCGCTCGTGCGCAGGGTCGTCGGGCCACGTGGGCGGGAAAATGCGTGTATATTAAGAGATGGGGAGGCCATGTGTGGCCAAGTACAAAGGCAAGCACATTGGACAAATGTACGTCACCTGCTGCTAAGCTGACCCGCTCAGTAACCACGAGTCAGCACATAGAGGTCGTCGGGCCACGTGGGCGGTGGGGGAGTGTCGCCTCGGGTGTCGTGGCCGGCGTGGCTCCCGAGGCGCGCCGGGCTGCCGCCTGCAGGCGGCGCCGCGCCCCCTGCGCCCTGTCCCCAAATCTCCCCTCACGCGCCCCCGCCTCGCCCGCTCGCCCCTTCGCTTCCGCGTCGGCCCTCCGCTCCCCCGGCAGACGGCCCACCCTCCACGAGCGCGCCCCTCCTCCCGCTCCCTTGCCTGCCCAGCTCCGTTCCTCGTGCGCCCCACCCGGCGCTGGCCCGCCTGGCTGCTCGCCATGGCGTGGGCCTCGCAGGCTGCCGCTTCCCCTGCACCCGCATCCCCGCCGCCACCCTCCCGCTCCCACTCCCTGCCTCTGCCTCTGCCGCACATCCTTCTCTGCGCGCTCCTCGCCCTCTGCCCGCGGCCCCTCCGCGCCCAGGAGGCAGCAGGTGGCGGCGTTGCGGTCGCAGCAGGTGCCTCGACTGATCCTGCGGCTGGAGCTGCAGGCGTCGGCGTCACGTATGGGACCACCACCGCCGCTGAACCCTCTCATGGCACGGCCACCTCCCAGCCCGCCACGGCTACGGCGGCTGGCAAGCAGGAGGGTGGAGGTGGTAGCGTGCAGGACGTGACTGTGTACTACCAGGGTGTGGCCACGATCATCACAGATGACAGCGGCGCCAAAAAGGGCAGCAGCAGCTCTTCTGCGAGTACCGCTGCCTCTGGCACGGCTGCGGCTGATCCACCGGCGGCCAAGAGCTGTGCTGGAGGAGTTTTGCTTGTCGCAAAGTTGAAGGCGATAGCAACAGCGTCAAAGGCCAAGGGCCTTGCCTTCGTCCTGGTCAACGCCAATTCGAAAGCGATCAGGTGCACCTCCTGACCTGACCTGGTCGTCATGAGTAAGCACCAACTGTGCACTTTACACATTGTCAGCAGCGGAAGGTGTGTGGGACACGCTCACGAGACCTCCAGCCACCTTTCTGTTCCGCAGCTTCTATGTTGCCGACCTTGTGGGCATCACGAGCCCTCTCTCAGTGGAAATAGGTTCCGGGGTAGCTGGAGTTGACGGCACGATTGTAGCAACCCTTTTGACTGCCAACACGTATGTGGCGAGCACATCCATCGGCTACGCTTTTGCAGGCGTGGTGCCCGTTACAGAAGATATAGTAGCGGGGATTCTCACTGACCCAACGAGCTACTACGCAGTCGTTTTGACATCAGACTCTACCTCGGGGGCTGTGCGAGGCAAACTGCTGACTGCAGAGGCCACTGCCACAGCGCTTCCTAGCATCCTGTTCCCAGCATACCTCCTCAAGCAGGGATTGTACGCAGCACTTGTGGGTACGGTGCCTGAAATCGAGCCCTTGTACACAAGTAACAGCAGCTCTTTGCAGAGGGCATCTACCAGCGTTTGCCTGACATGAAGCAGGCGCGGTGTTGCGTGGTGGCAGATCCCATAGGTGCAACAGGCGGGGATGTCATTGTTGGTGCAGGGCCACTGTACCCCTATCTGAACCTGACTGTGGAAGTGAGGGCCCTGGCCATAGCCCTGCCTGCAGCCTTGGGGGTCTTCTCGTCCGACTACAGCGGCGTAGGGACTACCACCTTGACAACCTTCTTAACAGCAATAATTCCGGCACTGACAGCCCTGTCTGAAGATCAGGTGAGAACCTTCCATGTAGAGCTTACATGTACACCAGTATATGGGCATATGGGGATGTTTATGCATCAGTGCCCCATGTTGCAAAGTCGTGACCACGAACTACTGGTGCATGCAGCCGTCAGTGGAGACCGGGCAGCTGATCGAGGCTGGAGCAGCTGCACTGCTTGCAACGGTCGTGGGCTTTGTTGGCTGCACACCGCTGATGAGCAGCCCGAAATTGCTTGCTGCTCTGTCAGGAGCCCTGGCTGGGGCCTTGAGGGTTAAGGTCACCAAGTGAATTAAGAAGATGGTGCAGCCATACCTGCGCGCCCAAGAGCACCTGATGCCTTTGTGCATTCCCAGCAGTAGCCTGTATTCAGCCTGAGACTTTACGACTAATGTAAGCAACCCAACAACAGGCAGCACTGCAGGGGATGCAGTCAGCCCGTTGAGAAGGGGGTTGGGTCAGAGATGCTGCATAGGGCAACTGCAGGTCGAACTTGGTCCCCGTAGTTTCTGAAGAGCATCAGTAGAACCGTGATCGTGATTGAGAATGGACTGTATGATTATGCGATCCACGTGTATGACACTCTTACATCTGTCATAAAGCCTGACTTTCAGTTGTGCGTAATTTCATGGAAAAGCCTGAAGCTGTCGAAATGTGCAAAGCACAGAGTATGTGACACACCTAGCATGACTGGCACAGCAGTACGCCTCAATTGCTCTTACGTTGACACAACGTCGACGCAGACAAAGGTGCTCTAGGCTTCGGCCACAGCCTTCGGGCAGAGCTGGTCACTGACATCCTGACCCGCCAAGACGTGCAGCACCAGTGCCGTGGTTCCATTCACAATTTGGTCCCGATTTCCATGACGTCTGCCACTTCCTCACGACATAGGCCACTTCACACTTGGTCATAGCAACTGCTCACATCCACAATGACTGCAGATCGTAGCAGTAGGCATACTTGCGGATCCGCTTCACAGGAATAACCAACGTTGTGCTCTGCTGTCCCTCCGATTAGTGCCTCTGAAATATCTCATCATCTTGACCAGCCACCCACCTTTAGTGTAAGCCTTCCGCACTTATAACGGCCGTCTGGCCTACTTCACAGTATCTTGTCAAACACTGTTATTGTCGCTGTCCCTAGCCCTTAAAAGCTTACGTCAGACAACTGCCTCGTAGTAAAGTTCGAGGTTGACAAAGAGCGGCCCTGGTATCTGGGGGTTCGAGAAATCAGCAAGGGGAAGTCTTTCATCATGTAGCCCAGGCCTCCGCAGTCATCCTCACGCGACCTGCATTTGCTTTTTAATATGCTCTCTGCGGACACACACACAGCATAACAAGAACTAGATGTTGTCAAGATCTTTGGCGCCAAGGCACAAAGGCGGTCGAGGGCGTGAAAACTCGTCGCAGCTTGAAACTGTCCGCACGCCTGAGAAGTACTATCTGCGACATTGGCGCCATCGCGAATGTAGTGTAGGATGACTCAATAGCCGGGACCGAAAGAAGCGCCCGTGATGATGACGGACTTGTCCATCATCAAAACCCTGACCGCAGTGTTGGCTACATTCTTGGTGGCCTTCGCAGCTGGTCACCTAGAAATGACTGTATCTGGCACGGGGCATGCAGAGGTTGTGGTGAGAGCGAGTATGGGCGTGCGGAGGGAGGGGTAGAGTGATAGGGAGGCCGCCAGGAGGGGCTGAAGCCGCGATGTTTCTGCAGCTGCAGAGCAACGCTGGGCAGCATCGAGGCGGGCGCTGTGTGGAAGAGCAAAGGCGTGTCTTCAGCGGCGGAAGGCAGGGGCGGCCGGAAGTACGAAGGCAAGTACTACTACCTGGTGCATGACCTACTGCTTAGCGGACTCGCTCAGGAAGCACCGGTCATCTCGTAGAGGTCGTTGATTGGTGCACGGATGGCAGATTGCAAGGCCCTTGTGCCACAAACTCTGGAGAAATGGCGCTCCCAACTGTGGAGGCTTGCCAAAGAGGAGCGAAAGGGCAGCACCGAGGCCAAGCACACCTGCAAGTGGCCGTCTCGCTGCAGAGCTCTATGGCCCGGGCGCTGCACCTTCGTGCCGGCAGAGCCCTCGGTGCTGCCTCTGGCTCTGGCCAGGGGACCCACTTCCAGGAGCCCAGCATCTCTAATCTGCGGCTGCTTAGCAGGGGTTACTGACTGATTCGTAGCTGCTTTGTTTCTTTGTGTGCTTGTTTTACTTGGCGCTTCCTCTGGCCCCTTCTCGTGCTCGTAGCTGCTTTTTTGGGCTGGCTTTTCCAGCCCCTATCCTCAGTGGGCGAGCACTTTCTTAGTGTGCACATGGAAGCCGCCAGCTGCTGTGCCGACCGCGCGCTCATTGCCCGCGGGTCAGCACGCCAAGGGCCCTGGAGTCGAAGCCGCCCGGGCGGGGGCCCGGCACGCCGTTGCCGTTTGATTCGAACCGCAGCACCAGGGCCCCCCCCCCGCCCCGGCCCCCCATGGCNCGCCGCCGACGCCGCGCTCGCCACACAGTCGCAGGGCCTGCTGCCGGCTCCTGCTGCCGGCCCCGCCGCACTGCTGGCCCTGCGCCCCGCGCTGTCCGCCGCGCGCGCCTGCCTCCACCAGGCGCAGGCCGACGAGGCCTCGCTCTCCGCGCGCGTCGCCGCCCTGCACGTCGACGTCACACGGGACACGCACGGTGCGCTCGTGCTGCTCTGCTCCCCTCCCCCGGCCACCCAAACCACGCCGAGCACCACTCGCTCGCCGCGCCCTCACCGCCTATCCCTCCCGTTGCCCTGCCTCCGCGTCCTACCGCAAGATTGGGGGGACCCTGCACGGCGGCAGGAAGCCCACTTACAGGCCCTGGCTGCCTCAGCGGCCAAGTACCGCGAGCTGCTCGGCCTCCGCTTTGAGCACTCCTCAAGTGAGTGGCCCTCCCTGAGCGCCCCTGCACACACTGGCGAAAGACGGACAATCGTTGGTCCTTACTCGGCGCCGCCCTCGTCCTCACCTGGCCTGATGGCTGGCCTCATCTTCCCGTCGCACCCACAGAGGACAGACTCAAGCTTGTCTTCACCAACGTCGAAGAGCGAGCTCCATCCAGGGAGTTCTTCATCGTCCTCCACGTCACGCGCGTGTATTCTGGTGAGACTGCTCACTAGTGTCGCCAGAGTCTCAACAGATCAAACTCGTCAACACGGCGACGAAACTAGCACAACCTGAGCCCCGGTTTTGCCGCTTGCTTGGCAGTCGTGGATTGCAATCCCCACATAGCTGATCTGGAGGTCGTGCTGGCGGACGTAAACAAAACAAACGACTTCGCCAAATTCGTCAGGGCCGTTAGGCAACGGTTTCGGTCCATGTGTGCAGCCATGGTCTGATGGTGCAATCGTGGCACAGCAAAATCAGAAGCTTGCCAGCTTTCCGCCTGCTGATGTTCCAATCCAAAGCTGAACCCCGCGTCCTATGCCTTCCTACATAGCCATGGAGCATTAGAGCTGCAGTGTGCTTGCCTTGTGCCTTGCGTCCTTGATCGAGGGTGAGTGGCTGTACTTCATCCCTTGGTTACCTTAACCCTTAGCTTTTACATATCGTGGGTGCTCGAAGGGTGTCATGACATGTAATGCAGGATCTGCCTGGTCGAGTACATCATGAATTTCATAGTATTTATTTAGTATTTAGTATTTATTTTGCCCGGATTCGACCTGGTGACCTCTCCCTTACCCAAGGGTGCTCTCTCTGAGATACCTGTCTATCATAGGGTTGAGAAGCTAGCTGCGTGGCCAGAATATAAGTGATACATAAGTGACTGGCAGGCAAGCAGCTATCAAGACCCAAACTCTTCTGAGTATCTGCATGGGACTGTAATCGCTTGTGCTTCATCGTCGTCTCCAGAGCAGTCTGTGTTCGGCATTTGGTTGTTCATGCAGCCACGATGTGTCACAGAAGATTGATACTCCTGCACAAGATTGTGCGGATGAGGTGCATTTCGTGGTAAGCTGCACAACTGGACTAAATAGCTTCTCTCCAGGAAGAGGATTCTCCGGATAGCAGGGGTGAAGTCCATTTGGCCACATTTCATGATGACGGGGGTGGGTTTTTTCGGCCCTTGACACAAAGGTCTGTCAGTGATACTGCTGAGCAACTACCGTGCTTGTGATCAGGAGAGAACCTGTGGGCCAACAAAAACTGCGTGTCCTCAAGAAAGCTCAGTGAAGTCTTTCTGCTCTGACTTGGCCGTCTATCATGCCTGACCTCCCTGGCCCACTTCATCAGCCACCTGCCTAGACTGAACATAGAGCTTCGCTGGCGTGGCCTTGAATCCATGAGCACTGCATCTCAGCACCACAATCCATGCCCTCTCCCTTGACACAACCAATCCTCTCCGATCCTCGCTCAAGCAGATGCTAGCTGCGAGAAGGCGAGGCTGGCCAAGTGACAAACTCCCTCCTAGTGCCTCCACTAGGAGCAGAGTACTCAAGGCCCCACATATACTGGCCAGACAGCGCACAGCACGGCCTTCTTCGCTAGGCGAATCGGATTGCATCTTGCCAAGTCTTGCAGTGACCATCGCCGTCCTGCTCCAAACGTATTCCTGGCTCCAAACGCCCACGCACTTCGGACCTTTGCACAAAGTACTTGACACAGTGGCGAGAACAGTCTGCAGGCTCTGAAGGATGTGCGATCCAAGAGGCCACCATGGGCTCGCCGGCAACCCTTTCTGTATTGTGGTGTGTCAGCCTACCTTATGCGGAGCTCATGTTGATCCCACTGATTTTGCATACCAGAAATTCTAAGAAGTTGTGAAGACTCACAGGTTGCACTTCATGCGACCACTTCATGCTGCATCAGCCATATTAGCGGGTCTCCTGGAGGCGGCAGGCTAAGCTGAACAGAGAAGGAAGATGCAGGTGATTGAAAGGGGCGAGAATTTGGAACGGCCAGTCGACCGGAAGTTGCAACTGGTGACATGCAAAGGTGCCAGCCAAGTGAAATATTGGTCGTTGCAGCAATGCGAGCATCTCCCGCAATATTGCTTACGAAGTCAATGAATACTCCCTTGGGACTATCAGCAGCTATCTCAGCCCTTTCAAGACACCGGATGCACTGCCTCGAATACACCTATACATGCAGATAGCGTACACCAGAAGTTTGCAATGCTACGGCTTCAGAAGACTTGCATGCATCTGCCATTGAAGCCCCACACATGATTGAGCACTTTCAGCAGCCACTGGCTGTCAAGAAGCTTAAAAACTGGAGCAGTATGGTAATGATGCCGTGTGTCTGCACATTGCCTGAGCTGCTGTCCTGTAGAATGAATCAAACAGGGGAGCCCACCATCCCACAATGAGTGCAAAATGCGTGCAGTCCCGCTTTTTCTGACCAATGTTGAGTGTAAAGTGGAAATGTGGCATGTTAAATTCCCAGAATACTGGCTGCACCATCACCCCATACTCCTCGGCGACTTCGTGCAGTATCCGGTTCTTCCAGGCCTGCAATGGTGCAGAATCAGGACACAAGGAACAGGACCGTCAGGCAGAGGGCCCACCTCCACTGCTGCAGATACTGCCTGCGAACTTGCTATTGCAAAGCTAGTGCTATGGGCAGCCAACAGAGCAGCATCCTGAACCCCAGAGGACACCAAGCACTGAGCTCATGGAAGTCCCAAAGTAGGCCATCCACGGTGCCTCATCAAGGTGGCGTCCTGAGCACCTGTATATGGAGGTTGGGAGCAGGATAACACTTGGCCAGCTTGGCTTCGGATACTCCGTTGACTTCCGAGTACTCCCCAGATCCATTACTGGAATAGAAGTGCTGTGGCAGTGATTCTCTGAAGAAGCCGAGCTTGCCAGGAATGGCATTGAAGCTCCTGAACCTCTCAGCGAACTCAGCATAGTGCTGTCTCAGACGCTCCTGCTGTGGGACACCCTCTTCATCTTCTGCCGCGTAGTGGTAGTGTGCACCCAAGTTGGCAATCACCTGCTTGGCGGTGGACAGAGCAGTCGGTCAACGACAGCAGTTGCAAGCAACCACATCTGAGCTCCCCGCCACTGCGGCAAGGCCGCACATGTGTAATGCCGCAGCAAGAAGCAAGGTGTCCAGTCGTCCTATAGGAGGTTGTCTTTGAGCTAGAGGCAGCAATACATCTGTCATACCACATCATTGTGAAGAAAGAGGTGGTCCATGGAGCCCTTCCACAAGACATACTTGGTTGTTGCTTTCCCCTTCACCGGCAACTTGTACGCTGTCAGTGACACCAGACACACGAGGAATTGATGCTGCTACTCTTCCGAGTGTGGCCCAGCACAAGGACGGGCCATCAGACAGAGCAGACGGGCTAGAGACATACATGGATTTGCAGGTGTCGTTTGCAGAGGCTATGACTCCTGGGTGACCTGTACAAATCCCAGCTTGTGATTGTCTACTACCGAGTGGCACATGCGCTTCCAAAGCAGCGCAATCATTGCATACCTCACCAATGCTGTCCCTCTCACCTCGATAGTAATTCCAAGTAATATTCTGGAAGAGCGGCCCCGTAAAGACAAATGTTTCAATCCATGATTTGCAGTGTGCATCGACGTATCGGATGCGAGGGTCGAGGAGCTCCATCTTGGCATCAACGTCATCAGCACTGTCATCATCACTCCCATTGCACAGGTACCTGCCAGTCAGCCCACGTCCTAAGTCAGCCGATGCACTGAGCGGTGGCTCTGCTCGTGCATTGCGTGGTCAGCCCACAGGCTGCTCATGGGTCCGCCAGTCTCGTCCCCACGCACAGTTACAGTGACTGTGGCCCCTGCAACCAACCTTGGTACAGAACAGTCCGTCGCCCTCACATTGCACTGAGCCTGCAACACCTGGCATGGCAGTACCTCGCGCTTGCGCTGCCCCCAGAGTGCCCCTATTATTATCCTCGAGGTGTGGCGCTCTCGCGCAGCGTCCACCAACTGACTTGCCGATGGCATGCAGGAGCCAAGGGGTCAGAAGAGGGCTCAGCCAACCATGGATCCGAGACGAGGCCATGGCCAGGCGAAGTGAGTCACGGTGAGTGAGCAGGGGTGGGGAGGGGCGTGCCTTCGCGGAGGGTGCTCAATGTAGGCCTCGTAGCCGTAGTGCTGCAGCGACAGCACGAGCATGTCGTGCACCTGGTTGCTCAGGGAGTCGCCCGCCACAGCCACACGCTTGCCGGCAAAGAGCTGCCGCAGGCAGCCAAGCCGCAGCCGTCAGGCTGCAGGTAGTCTTGGCCGCTGCAGTGCTCTCAGCCCCGGTTGCTGCGGATCACGGATCCAGAGCCGAGCGTGCGGAGAGGGGGGCAGGACTGCCCAAGGGGGCGACAGCGCGGCGCTGCTGGGAATCTGGAATGCAGCAGGGGCCGCGTGGTGCAGCGCGCAGGCGTGAGGCGCGAGAGGAGAGGGGTACCAGCACGAGGTCGAGGTCGGTGTGAGCGCGGGCGCCGTCGAGGCGGGCAAAGGCATAGCGGAGGTAGGCGGGGTCGGCGCGCAGGTGGGAGGGGCCGTAGAGCGGGGAGCCCTGGGTGGCGTAGCGGCGCACCCAGTGGAAGGCGGCGCCCGCGGCGGCGGATTGCGCGGGATCCACGCCCTGGCGCGCGGCGAAGGCGGCGCGGTCGGCGAGCAGGGAGCGGGCGGAGCGGGGCGGCAGGGCCAGCAGGCGCGCGGCGTCGTAGGCGGCGAAGTGGTCGGGCGCGGGTCCGGCGGAGGAGGCGGGCGAGGAGGCGGCGGCGAGGAGGGCGAGGAGGAGAGGGAGGAGGGGCGGGGCGGGGGGGGCATGGCGCACCACCGCCGGGGCGCGGGGCGCGGCGCGCGGGGCTCCCAGTAGTAGCTGAAGAAGGGCTCGCCCATTGAGAATATGGGCTGGAACAGCCAGCCCAAAAAAGAATGAACAGAGTACAAGAAGAGGGGGGGGGGAAGCCAGGCGAAGCCCTAAGGCGAAGCAGCAGAAGTGACAAGCACACAAGAAAAAACAAAGCAGCTACTAACCACTCAGTAACCCCTGCTAAGCCGGCGCAGGTCGGAGAGGCTATGCTCCTGGAAGTATGTCCCCTGGCCAGAGCCAGAGGCAGCAGCCAGGGCTCGGCCAGCACGCAGGTGCAGCGCACGGGCCATGGACCTCTGCAGCGAGTAGTAGCCTCGCCCTCCCCCCTCGCTCGCCCGCCTTCAGCTTGTCTGCAGCGAGCGCATCCATCTGCACCGTCTCGTGCTTTGCAGTGTAGTCCTTGTTCGGCGTCTCTGACCTGAGGCTGCTTAGCAGGAGCAGGGGTTACTGAGTGATCCGTAGCTGCTTTGTTTCTCTTCAAAACCCAAGGCCTGCGAGATGCTGGAGTGGCCCAGGTCTAGGAGAGAAGAGAGAGCTCGCCCATAGAAGAGAGGGGCTGGCAGAAGCCAGGCAGAAAAGAATGGACAAAATCCAAAGAGCTACAACAGGTGCCGAGAAGAAGGGAAACACACAGCTAGGCATCTAGACAACTAGACATGACGAAACCACAGGAAGCTCAATACCCGCGGGTGAGCAACATCAGGTCAGAGTAGCTCGAAGCTGGAAAAGATGCAGGCAGACGAGACCCGGAAGCAGCAACAAGAGCAC
>WELB01000310.1:89503-100077 GCA_009602725.1 Spirogloea muscicola | reverse complement strand
CCGCCGCGCTGGCGGACTGCCTGGGCCTGCGCGCCGGCGCCCTCGTCCTCGTGCGCGCCGTGCCCCACCGCGCCGTCCCGCCCGCCCGGGACGTGTGGCTGGAGCCCGCGACGCCTGACGACTGGGAGATGCTCGAGGCCAACCGCGCCTTCCTGGAGGACCACCTCCTCTCCCAGGTGCGCGCCACGGCCCCCGCAGCTCAGCCCAACTGGTGCGCGCTCACTCCCGGAGGTGGCCTGCGACTGACGCGGCATGGGAGCGCGGGGCCAGGTGGGCGTCGTCTGGGAGGGGCAGCGCCTGCCTGTCTGGGTGCAGCACCAGGCCTGCCTGCAGCTGCGCGTGCTGGCCACCACGCCCGCCCCCTTGGTCAGCCTGCTGCCCCTCCTCCCCTCGCGGTGCCTAGGCAAGTGGCTGTGCTGTGAGCCCAGGCCCTTCCCCTTCTTCCCCCGGCCCCGTATAGCCCCTGCCCAGCGTACTATGATGGGCCTTTGCTCCTTGCTGCTCGTCGGGCAGCTCGGGACTCACGTCGACTCGGCGCACTTGCCACGGGCTTATTGAGCTGGGGCTGCTTGGCCCAGCTCCTCTCGGTCTGCGCCAGCGCATGAACATGCCTCCTTGGGTTGTGCTGCTCGGCAGGTGAGACTGACCAGTGGAGCTCAGCTCATCGTGGCACCCAAGGAACGCAGCAGGATCCCAGCCGGCACAGCCTCGCTGGCTGACCCGAGTGGGGCACGTGTGCAAGCCTGGTTGCGGGTGCAGCACCTGCCGGCTGAGGTAGCCCGCTCCACAGTCGTTTTTGTCTCGCCCATCACTGCAGCAGACCTGGGTCTCAATGAGGGCTGCCTGGTGACCATTCGCACTCCAAGAGACCCCCGCAAAGCAGGCAGGCAAGACCAGGAGGACAGCGAGCAGAACAAGGAGGAAGAGGTGGAGAGAGCAGGCCTGGGACCTGCCGCTGGCAAGCCTGGGGTGGCTTGGTTATTGTACCACAAGGGCGCTGCTCGCGGCCACGTTGTGCTATCCCCAGCCCTCCGACTGCAGCTCGGTGCCAGCACGAACACCCGTACGTCCTCTCTGCCCACCCTTTTCGTTGCAACTTGAAGTGGCTTGTGCATTGAGCAGAGGGAAAGTGCTGCCTTTTGTAGTACAACCAGGGCGCCTCTTGCAGGCCTGTCCAACTACTCAAGAACACTTGTCTACACATTCACCAACCACCAGCTCTGCTTGGATGATGCAGGTGTGCTTCTAGAGTTGGTCAACAAGGCTACAACAGATGCAACCTTGCCATCCGCACTGTCACTGCTGCCCTTGCACATAGCTGGCGGCAGTTATCGTGCAGGTCAGGCCCACCATGAGCTGATGCTTGCGCACGGGCAAGCGGGAGCCAACGGCCTTCTCAGAGCCTGGGTTAATCTACAAACCTCAGAGGTGCACCTTAGCGACGGTGTGCCTGTGGTTGATGGCAGCATCCTGCTCTTCCCAGGGCCCACCAGATTAGCACCAGAACAAGGAGGCACGCCACCTCGGACCAAGGCACGTCAAAGGGGCATTTACTTCATGCTCCGCCTGCACTGGGATGGGCATGCCAGCTCCGAAAGCAAGAGAGCACACACGACGATGCTGCATGCATCAGATCTGAAGGGAGGGGCCGTAGAAGGTTCTGAGAGTTCAGCAGGTCTCAAAGTCCGACTTGGACAAGTACAACATGTTGACTCCAAGGAGATGAGGCAGGCTGATAAGCTTGACGAGATGCCGCTGCTTGCATCACTGACCTGGCACCACGAGCCTGCAGCATCAGCGCTAACCCGTGGGTACTCGTTCTTGCCAGTACCCTGTTCACATGTTGCACTAGTCATCTGAATGTCTTTAACACGCGTGCATCTCTCCTGGCACTGCCCTGCTCAGGCTCTTGAACCTTGGGCCTGCCAGATCCTCACACGTATATATTGCTGCATTTGCTCCAGGAGTGAAGTCAATTCTTTGCGGAAAGAGGCAGGCCTTAATCCATGGCCTAGGCACACCAGCACCTGGTGGACTGGTTCTTTTTGGTTCCCAGGTCTGGTCCCTATTGCAATTGCAGAAGCACGTGCACGGTCCCTGATGTTGTCACGTCCTATGCTACTTCTGCGTTAGAGCATATCAATTCCTACACAATCAACAACCCACCTGAGCTGTCGAACACCCTTACATTATATGGTTGTTCTGAGAGGTTCACTTGGCACCTACAGGCCAGTGGGAAGTCCACGCTGGCGTTGGCAATCGCACGTGAGCTGCATGAAGACACCTCGCTGCTCACTCACACGTATGTGCTCTTTCCGATCGCTCTCTGCCTGGTCAAGGAGACCAGGTCGTAAGCTCCAGGACAGTGCCTCCTCTTCGATTAAGCAAACTTGGTTACAAACTGTGGTTTTGTTGACAGGGAGGTAATCAGGTGCGCAGATCTCGCCGGGAGGGCTGCGAAGGTAGTAAAGGCAGCGGTGTTGGCAGCAGTCACTGCAGCTGTTGCAGCGGAGCCTGCTCTTCTCCTCTTTCTGGATCTGGATATGCTGCTGCCTGCTCAATCCTCTCAAGAGCAACAGCTGGGTAGCTCAGGAGTGACAAGTGAGCTGTTAGCGGATATCATTGAGTCTGCTCAGGTACATCTCTGGCCAGGGTGCCTGGCCACCCCCATTCTTCTCACCAATGGATATGACTGCCCCTTTGATTGTTGGCTAATGCGTTGGCACACACCTTGTAACAGTTTCCTTGGCATAGCGAGAGGCTGGAGCGGCAGCCGAGGCTGGCTTTCATGGCCACTGCCAGAGCTGTGGAGGCATTGCCAGAGCGCCTGTGTGCCAGCGGTAGACTGGACTACCACGTGGAAGTCAAGGCACCTGGCGAGTCTCAGAGGGCTGCTGTCCTTGAAGACGCCCTTGCTCGCCGTGGCTTGTCGTGCTCGCGTGCGCTGCTCACTGCTACTGGTGCCAGTTGTCAAGGATACGAGGCTGCTGACATGGTTTGTGCCATGGGCCCTACCGTCCCTTTTGTCCTTGTACATGGCCAGTGTATGCTGTGCAATGATAAGTCCTTTTTAAGTTTGCAGCTACTACGGGATCCGCTGCTGCTGCTGAAGCTGTGCTGCAGCTGGTCTGCAGGAAGTTCTGGTGGACAGGGCTGTACATGCAGCCGCACCACGACTGCTGCAGCTGGCAGTTGTTGCAGCTAGACAAGAGAAAGTTGACAATGGGACTCTGCCCAAATTGGAGGAGGAGGATTTCAGAGTTGCGCAAACCGGCTTTGTGCCAGCAAATTTGCGCAAAGTGACACGACAAAGTGACATGCTTCGCAAGGGTCGCGACTGGGCTGATGTTGGCGGACTTCAGGATGTACAGAAGGCATTGCAAGAGGTGGAGACCTTGCCAACCCTTGCTTGCAGTGCTGAAGCTGAGGGCCTCTTCGTTAACTTGTTGTGTAATGGATGAGTATACAGGGCTGGTGCAAGCCATGATAGTTACTGTACAGGTGCTCCAAATTTCCCGCAGGTGCTCGACTTGCCAGTGCGGCACAAGAACATCTTCAAGCACTCGCCACTGCGCATGAGATCGGGGGTACTACTTTATGGGCCTCCTGGATGTGGAAAGACGCACCTTGTGGCAGCTGCAGCGGCTGCCACATCTCTCCACTTTATCCAAGTCAAAGGGCCAGAGCTTCTGAACAAGTACATAGGCGCCTCTGAACAAGCTGTAAGACTTCCTATCTGTGTTCCTGTGGCTGCTAGGTGATCACACTGTCAGCAAATAGACAGACCTCGCACTACTGTCCTATGATGAATGGTGCACGTACACATGGTTATTTTGCAGGTCCGGTCAATATTTGCGCAAGCTGCAGCTGCAGCACCTTGCATCCTCTTCTTTGACGAATTTGACGCCATTGCCCCCAAACGCGGCCATGACAATACTGGCGTGACAGACCGCGTTGTAAACCAGGTAAGTCCTGTCGTATTGTAGTGACTGCCAAGGTCAGTGTATGTCAAGATTACACTACCTTGAAAGAGCAAGAATTTTTTGAAACATCATTCTAATTACCTTCTCCTGAGTTAGATCACCCAACTTCTGGCGGGCCTTGGATTGCTACTTTGTCCAGCTTTTGACAGAACTAGATGGCGTGGAGGGCCTCACTGGAGTATTTGTGATTGCTGCCACCAGGCGAGTACCTTAACACTGCGCCACTGTGGCCTGGAATGGACTTATAAACTCCGTGAGCCAATTTCCTAAGACCACCATTGTTCTGTGACTGACGCAGTCGACCGGACCTTATTGATGCTGCTCTTCTGCGGCCGGGTCGCCTGGATCGTCTCCTGCTTTGCGACTTTCCTACCACCTCTGATCGTGTGGAGATTTTGCACGCTCTCTCACACAAGGTCAGCCTTGTAGGGTTTCGCGATTCATTGAGCAGAGCGTTGTTGCAACAACCAGAGGGCGCTGTCAGGTCTCTGATACTGTCAGTGAAACTGGCAGTTGCCCCTGGGAGAGGATGTGGATCTGGAAGAGATCGCCTCTTTGGCAGACGGGTTCAGCGGCGCAGATCTCCAGGCCGTGCTTTCCGATGCACAGCTCGCAACTGTGCACCAAGTGCTCGAAGGTGCTGACAATCAGGGGCTGCTGGGGCAAGAACAACAGATAGAAGCTTCACAAGCAGCTGTTAAAAGTCCTATAATCAACATGCAGCATCTGCGGAAAGCAATCAAGCTTGCAAGACCCTCCGTTACTGGATCCGAGCGGGCCCGGCTGAGCTCTATATATGATGCTTTCATCATTAGTCGATCGATGGGCACAATCAAGGTAATCTCTCTGAAGTTGCTGTAACTGTTATCTATTATCTGCTCATGTCACTGGGTTTGATTGGCGCACTTTCTCTTGGTTGTCACTGCTGTACTTCAAAGCCGCGCTGGGGTGATGCAGGCACACGAAGCGAAGGGCAAGAAAGCCACATTGGCTTGATCAAGGCTTGTGACAGGGTCATACCTACAACAACATAATGGCACATGGCAGGTGTATGCTCTTGCCTTGTCCAGCTTAGCAAGCTGATAAAGCTCAAGGCATTGCTGTCTCCAGACTTGTACTTATGCTGATGGGTGGACTTCTGTTGCAAAGCACACCTTTGCTCGATCTGCATGTGGACGTCTTGGGGTGGTTGTGCAAGAGGATGACTGGGGAAGTGCTCATACTGCATGCTTCTGGAATGGTTCTCACTGTGCAGGATGGGCAAGCCAGCAATAGACATCAGGTTGGCTGTCAGACAACAATCGTGGAGGTAATTCAGGGACTGAGACCATGCAATGATAGGACTTAAGTAGGCCTTGCACTGTAGATGTACAACAAATATGTCTGAACAATAGGAGAGGCTTGGCAGGTCGTAAGGTTGCGCAGGTCAGACGGGGGAATATCCTTGTAGCTAGTAGTGCTGTTTCAGCTTGCGTGTGACTTGACTGCACTGCCACATGTTGATCTGGCACTAACCTGGCTGCACTAACATGTTGATCTGGCACTAACCTGGCTGCACTAACTTGTGTTCTGTAGTGAATCTATGACCTGGGGAGGGCCGGAAAGCAACAAAATCGTCCAGATCTGTGCCACCTGGCAGGCGTAGGGTGCCTCATTTACTGCCAACAACTAACTTGGTAGCCAGGATGGATGCAGCTTCCAAGAGAGCTCTAGAGAGCTTCCCTTGATCACCTAGAGAGACTTCTTACGAGGACATTCGTCATACGGACTATCACCAAAAAGCATCAAGATGTCACTTTGCCTGTATGCTCTCTTTGAGGCGGCAGTGTATCAAGAGCAAACGAGCCGTCCGTTAATTTGAAATTTTCTCAAGTGCCTCATCATAAATACACTGAATGAATGTTGTCATTAGTGAATACCATCTGCTGGGGTTCGAGGAGTGGAGAGCATCCTCACAACTTCGTTAGCCTCTAAAGAATTGTGATTTGATTGCTGCCCACTTCGTTGTACTTCGCCGGCTGCTTTCTTTGCAGCCTCCTCGATCAGCTGGGCGTCTGTAGGCCGGAATCGTGAACGAAGCACTTGGAGTACAAAGCGGGGTGTAAGAGCCATGACTACAATCAAGAGAGTGTTAAGCCATAGCGACGGTTCTCCAGCCATGTGGAGAAATGACCTGCAAACAGGAGACAGGCGTTTGTAAGCAAGCAAGTAGTGTCACCATGTCACGGTGTAGTCAGGAGGAGGACGAGTTGAGGAGTTTGGCAGGGAGTGCTGACCAATACTGCGGCTGCGAGGGGATGATGTCGAGGATGATGACAACAATTACTGTAACGACCAGAGAGGCCCAGACCACTAGATGAATGATCCAGTTCCAGAGCCTAATGTCCATAGCCAGGTGGAGGGAGACCACAACGACCACAGCCAGATTCCAGATTTGTCCCACTCCCCAGAGAGAGGCGTCACTATGACGAATCGTGAAAAAGGGCACGTAGAAGAGGACAAGACTTTGCCACAAAGTGTCGGCCATCGTCAGCCAAAAGAGGGGGAGATTGTAGGTTTCATTGCGCAGCCCGGCTCTGTACAACTGTGGCAATCGTAGCAAAAACCTCGAGCTCACATCCTGTTCCAAGATTCCGACTGCAATGGTTGGCACGGACGTGTAGATGAGGGAGAAGAAGACAAGATTCCAATCCCCGAGCGCAGTGGTCGGCGAGAAAGCTGTATGCAGTATGAGCCTGGGCATGGAAGTGGTGCGACCGGCAGATCGTCAGTGGTGTGCACAGCATGCTGATACCCAACAATGCCAGATGCAAGGCAACGGTGGAGAGGCGCAGTGAGCAATCAACCAGCTTACCAGAAGAGCATCAGTACGAAGACTGCATTTCTGTAGAAGTTGTAAAGAATCATTGTAGCGAGGCGGTAGTAATTCCAGTGGCCGTGCACCAGCAGGAGACGTCTCAAGAAGCGGAATTGACCAATGGCAAAGTCAGAGGCCAAAACAGCCTGACGGCCTTCCACACCGCTGATACCAACACCAATGTCTGCTATCTGTATCATTGACACGTCATTAGCCCCTGCACAAGCACACGCGGAACATCTCAGCGCAGAAAAACGCTACGCACTGCCTGCCGCGTGCATCAGACAGTCAAGGTCAATCCTTGACTTGACTCTACGTCGCACCATCGCCAATTGCAAGCGTGATGTCATCCGTCCGTCGCTTCACGAGGTTGACCAACCCGGCTTTCTGTAGCGGCGCAACTCGGCAGCACAGAACCGCCGTGCACGCTGCTGCCACCTCATATAGCTGCCAGGCCACACGTGGAGTGGATGCCTCAGTCACAGCAAGGGGTCAGCCAAGGCTCCAACAGCTGGTCAATTTGTGGGCAGGTGGGCTGCCCAAGCGGCTGCTGGATGGACGGAGCACCAACCTCCCCTTCAAGGTCTTCCGCTAGAGCATGAAACAAGGTGCCCCCGTCAATGATGAGGGCAAGCTCCTTCCCAGGGATCTTGAGGCTCGGAAGCTTTCCTCGACTCTCTGCTCCAGCGCTCTCTGACACTCTCTGGTTGCTGTCCTCAGCACTGTGCAGGGAGACATGCTCACCCTCCCTTCCATTCACGCGGGACTGCTCTGCAACTGGTGCAGGAAACTTCGAGCCCCTGCGCTTACGCTGGTGCCTCTTACCAGACGCTAGAAAGCGCAAAAGAAGGGGCCACAACCTGCTGTCTCGCCTGTGCCGTGTACCTGGTTGAGGTGGCAGGAGCGCTCGAGCCTGGGCAATGGCCTGACGAGTCCCCTCAGCCGACTCCTCGTTGATAACAATCTGGTGCATGTCCTCGGACAGCAGCGCGCACGAGTATGCAACCGAGATGGCTGTCTCCTGCTTGTCGCCCGTGAGGAGCCAGACCTGGAGGCCCGCACGGCGCAGCTGTGCAATTGTCTCGCTCACGCCCTCCTGCAGCTTGTCCTCAATGCCTGTTGCCCCTGCGAGGCGCAGGTCCCGCTCCACAAGCAGCGCGGCGTCCCGCAGAGCGCCTGAGCGGTCCGCCAGCGCAGTCATGGCAGGCTGGTACTTGGCCACCCATAGCTGCTCCTCCTCTGCGCTCAGCTCACGCCACGCGAGCACCAGCGTGCGCAGCCCCTGCCTGGCAAAGGCGTCCAAGTCTCTCAGTGTGCCCTGCAGCACGGCAGCCTCGGCCTGCCCCTCCTCCCCACCCAATTCCCTGCGCAGCAAAGGCATGATGGCCGAGTCTGCGCCCTTGGCGAGGACCAGCACCCTGCCGTCTGGGCCTCGGACAACCACCGACATGCGCTTGCGGGTGCTGTCAAACTCATGAACGCCTAGCACCTCGTACCTGCAGGACAGGCACACGCACGCCAAGAAGCCCACGCAGTAACGTCATCATGGGCACCTGATGCAAGTGAGCAGCAACCTGATCACCAAGTCGCAAGCTCAGGCCTGACCATGAAACAGAAGCAACTGGAGGTCAATCAGAGCACAGCTATTTGCGCAGGCATTTGTGCTCATGCCAATTGCACAGCGGCATTGCATTAGCTCATCTAGCGCTCTCAACTGACCTTAGAATCTCCCGAAGCACCTGCAGGACAATCAGGTTGGGAGATCGCTCCAGTAGCGTGTAGCCATAGGAGGCAGCAGCAGTGACAAGGGCCTGCTCGTCAGGGGACTCGCCCTGGTACTCCACCACGCCACGGTCCTCGCCACTCAGCTCAGTCCCATCCTCGTGAAGCGCGGCCTCCATCTCCACCTCGCCAGAAGCCGTGCGGCGCAGCCTTGTGGGGACCACGGTGTTGCAGGCGGCCAGTGCCAGCATGAAAGAGTGCAGGCTTGGCCTACACCGCTGGAGCTCCCGCACCAGGCTGGCGTCCACCAGAGCCCCCTCCTGGGGCTTCCATGGCAGCTCTGCAGTGTCAGGACGTCACTTCGAGGTTGAGGGACGTGAGCAATGGGAGACCCGGCAGACAGAGCGGCGTGCCAGTTGTGCTCCGGAGTAGCCGATAGCGCCAGCAACACCTGGTGAATGTGCAACTGACCCATCACATTGCCTGCCATAGAAGAGGAACAATGTGCCTCGAAGCCCCAGGCAGTCCAGCAACCACCAACAGCAGACTGCAGAATAGCCCCACAACCGACAGGGATGGACACGAGAGCGACAGCGGTCTTGACGGCAGCAACCTGCCCGAAGTCAAGAGCAGTGGCAGTGCGCCACTCACCTTGAAGGAGGCTCACCACGTCAGGCGCCGACGCAGACGGCTCCTCCATCACGGTCCCATTGCTCACATGCAGCTGCGGGTTGCTGTAGTTGACGCCCATAGCGCTGCAGGCTTGAAAGAGCATGCGGTTCTCGGTGAGGGTGCCCGTCTTGTCGCTGAAGACGTAGCGCACCTGGCCAAGGTCCTCATTGATGTTGAGCGCGCGAACCTGCAGCCCGCGGCCAGTGGCGCCGTCCACCATGTGGCGGTCGTGGGCCATGAAGAAGGCCTGGCCGAGGCGCATGAGCTCCAGGGAGATGTACAGCGAGATTGGGACCATGATTTGGCACACGATGAGCACGGAGAAGAAGTTGAGCACAGCCTCGCCGAGCTTGCCGTGGTAGCTGTGCGCGGCGCCGTAGTAGGGCAGCTTGTGCACGTCGTGGCGGTCGAGCCAGAGGCCCATGCCCAGCGCGCCAACGAAGCAGAGGACGCCGAGGAGGCAGGCCAGGACCACGATCTCGCGGTTCATCAGAACCTCCAGCCGGCTGCGCTTGCTCTGGGCTCCCGACGAGTTGAGCACGACCTTGGTGTCGGGCCCCGTGTAGACAGCCACCGCCACCACGCTGGCGGTGTTGCGGACCTCGGCCCCGCGCAAGATCATGTTGCCAGGGCCCACGGGCAAGCGCTGCGGCGCGGCGCTGGCGCTCCCAGCCCCCTGCTCAGCGCCCGCCGGCGCGGCAGCCTCGGCTGGCAGCTCCAGGTAGGCGAGGAACTCGTAGATGTTGCGGTGCGGGGGCTCGCAAACGACGGTGGCGGCGGCGAGCGCGGCCTGGTTGCCCTCCTCCACCAGGCGCTGCGTCTGCGGCAGCGCCCGGCGGCTCTTGAGCGTCGACTCGCCGTCCAGGTTGCCGGTCTCGATGTGGCACAGGCCGCCGGGCGCGGAGGAGGAGAGCAGCAGCATGTCGCAGGGGACGCGCTCGCCGGCGTGCAGCTGCACCACGTGCCCGACGCGCACATCACGCCAGGGCGTGTCGGCGTACGAGTGCCCGCCGCCGCCGCCGGCGCCAGCGCCGGGCTGCAGGACGCGGCAGATGCGGGCATTCTCCTCGCGGTCGGCGCGGTGGCGGCCCCAGTCCTCGTACGCGTCCTTGATGGAGGTGACGACGAGCACAAGGACGAGGGGGAAGACGGAGGCAGTGCGGCCGAAGACGGCGAGCTCGGGGATCTGGTTGAGGATGGCGATGACGAGGAAGTAGGAGTAGGCGACGCGATGGAACTGCTCGAACAGGTTGCGCGGCAGGAAGGAGAGCGCCGAGTACTTGCTGGTGCGCACGGAGTTGCCGGGCAGCGGCGGCGGGCGGCGGCGGCGGCGGCGGCGG
>WELB01000310.1:66510-89424 GCA_009602725.1 Spirogloea muscicola | reverse complement strand
GATACCACGCTCCTCGGCCCCCCAGAGGAGGTGCTGCGAGCTTTTGGCACGCTTCAGCACCAGCTCCAGCTTATCGGGCTTGGGGTCAATCCGGCTAAGTGCTCTGCCTGGTCCCCCATTGGCATCCCTCTTTTCCTCTTCCCCTCGTTGCCGACATCTTGTCAGACTCCAGAGGGCGGCTTGAGGATCTTGGGAGTGCCACTAGGGGACCCGTCTTTCTCGGAGGGTGCTGTCCTTGCTCGTCTCCAAGGATACATGCAGGTCCTGCCAGAGCTCCCCAGCCTTGGGGACTCTCAGATGGCAGTGGCCATTTTGACCAGGAGTGTGGCACAGCGGCCGTGCTACCTCCTGCGTACGGTCTCACCATTGGTCAGCTTGGATGCTATCTATGCAACCATTGATGTCAAGCTTCAGCAATGCCCTGCTGATCTGATTGCTCACCCACTCCTAGAGCAGTCTCCAACAGCACTGGTGCAATGTACGCTGCCCATACGCCACGGTGGGCTTGGTTCGCCCCTTGGTCCGCTTATGCAGACCAGCGTACCTTGGCTGCTGGGCTCAAGTGGCTTCGTCCATATCTGGACGATTCGTCCTTGAGCAACAACGTGTATTGGCGCCTCACATCAGTAACGTGGTTCCGGGGAGTCCGCCTTTCCAAGTGAACCTCAAAGCATGCCAACAGGACCTCTTCGTCGCATACCTGTTAGTTTTGCTGCCTGGGCTGACGTTTCCGATGTCAAGGCTCAATCGCGGTTTTCCCGTGCTGCAGACGAGCAACCACTGGAGCATCTCCGGACCTCCAAGGAAGAAAGTGCTCGCCCATTGAGACTAGGGGCTGGAAAGCCAGCCCAAAAAGGAATGAACAGAGTACGAGAAGGGGGCCAGGGGAAGCGCTAAGAAAAACAAGGGGATGCTCGAGGCCAGGCTCGGCTCCTATCTGTATCGTCTCTGGGAGCGTCTGAGTGGCTCCGCGCTTTGCCTTTGCATGCGGGCTTGCGGATGGAAAATGCTTTGTTTTGCGATGCAATGCGCCGCCGCCTTGGCTTACCATCCCTGTGCTTGGCAGGGGTGACCCAGTGTGAATGTGGGCTTATTGAGCATGATGCATTGCTCATGGCTGACCACAAGCTGAGGTGTGCCAGAGGCAGTGAGCGCACGGGCTCCCACAACCTCCTACGTGACGCCATGTATGACATCGTCAAGGAGGCGGGACATCAAGTGGCGTTGGAGAGCACTGGGGTGATGCCCGTCCAACTCCGCAACGGGGTCCCTCGGACGAGGCATATCGATCTGGTTGGCGTCCCACTGGGAGTTGGCAAGCGGCTCCTCATGGACGTCGTCCTGACCAACAGCTTCCGGACGAAGGGCCCCATTACTTCTGAGACCGGCTATGCCGTGAAGGTGGCCGAACAGAAGAAGTTGCACAAGTACAAGGACCACCCGGCGGGTGATACCTTTTACCCCCTGACCATGGACATCCATGGGTGTTACGGGGGTCGGTGGTCCTCGTTACTTTCGCTGCTGGCTTCTCAAGCTGACCAGCGGCGCCGGGAACAGGTTGCAGCCCTTCTCGGTGGCTCGGTGCATTTGGGTCTTGTGTCCTGCTACTGAATGCGTTTGTCGCGCAGGCCGAGCTTTGGCGGCGGCCTCCGGCTTCCGTCAGGGCGACGTCTTTCCGCCGGCTAGCTACTCAGACTTGCACCTCCTGACTAGAGGTTACTGAGCGTTAGTCAGCAGCGCTCGCAAGCATTGGCTCTTCATCAACGTGCAGGGCGCGCTTTAAGTCAGGCCTCCGGCTTTCGTGGCGGCGCTCCAGCTCCCCAAGTTAGCTTGTCAATTTGTTTGTGCTCACCCGTGGGTACTGATGTCACCTTAGGCAGCTTGGTTTCGTTTTCCGTATTATGTAGCCCTGTTTAGTTTGCCCTAGACTCTGCCTTAACAGTGTATTGGCTTGGATTGGCCTCCATTTCATTTCATGCGCCCCGCGCACCTTCAGGAAAGAAAGTGCTCGCCCATTGAGGATAGGGGCTGGAAAAGGCCCAAAAAAGAATGAACAGAGTACGAGAAATACTCGGACCACCCGGTGGGAGTCGAGTTTGTTCCACTGGCAGTCGACGTGCACGGAGCCTTTGGCTCGAAATGGCTTGACTTGCTCCACCGCTTGGCGCGGCGTGCAGCGGCCTACCGCCTCGGGCAGCAGGGCGAGCAGCCCGGCTTCAACGTCGCCGGGTCCCTCGCTCAAGTCTTCCGTATGCGTTTGGCCGTCTCGATGCAGCGGTCCCTTGCCTTCGCGGTTCACGTGCGCGCAGGCCGAGCTTTGGCGGGCGCCTCCGGCTTCCGTCAGGGCGACGTCTTTCCGCCAGCTAGCTACTCAGACTTGCATCTCCTGACTGGAGGTTACTGAGTGTTCCCTGGCTGATGTCTTAGTGCTAGTCGTTCGCACTCAGGCTCCCTCAGACCTTGTCCATTCCTTTGGGGTTTAGCGGGTGTTGCAACAGGGACCAGGCCCTTCCAGCTTTCCCTAACCGCAGCACTGCATGACCTCTCGTGCTCCCTACCAACACTTGCCGAGGGTCATGCAGATTTTGCGGCATGGGCACGCTGTTCCGATAGGAAAGCGCAGGCTCACTACACACACGCTGCGGACGTGCAGGCCGCCTCCGACTTGAAGGGACTGCTCAAGGACGATAGACGTGGCCTTACCCGGCTCCTTTCAATCGGCTCCCCGGGCGCGTCGGAGTGGCTAAACGCTCTGCCGATCTACGAGTCCCTTCGGCTTTCTGACAACCTTTTCCGCACGGCGCTCCACCACCACCTTGGCCTCCCCCCCCCTTGCTTGGCTGGCATCCGCCAGTGCGAGTGTGGCCACATTGCCGACGACAAGCTCGCCTTAGCTTCGCACATGCTGAGGTGTGTTGAGGGGGGTGAGCGCATTGCCTCCCACGACCTACTAAGGGATACCATGTTTGGCATTGTGCGAGAGGCGGGATATCATCCGGCGATGGAGGTGTCTGGGATCATGCCAATCTCCTCAAGGCGCGGCAAGCCATACGTGCGGCGTCTGGACGTGGTCGCTACCCCGCGGGGCGGTGGGCCTCGTCTGCTCTTGGACGTGGTACTGATCGACGCATACAAGGCTGGCGCACCAACGTCAACCGTGTCTGGCTGGGCCACGTCCAGCGCGGAGCGCAAGAAGGAGCGGCACTACCATGATCATCCTCGAGGGGACCATCTTTACCCGTGTGCCATGGATATCTATGGAGGCTACGGCGTGAAATGGTCCTCCCTGATCCAGCATCTGGCCCGGCTGGTTGATGCGCGTCGTCGAAGTCGGGGGGGCAGCTTGGGCCACTCCAGCATTCCGCAGGCCTTAGTTGCATATTATAGAATGCGGCTCTCGCTTAGTTTGCAGCGCTCGCAAGCATTGGCTCTTCATCAACGTGCAGGGCGTGCTCTAAGTCAGGCCTCCGGCTTTCGTGGCGGCGCTCCAGCTCCCCAAGTTAGCTTGTCAGATTTGTTTGTGCTCACCCGTGGGTACTAATGTCATCTTAGGTACCTTAGATTAGGTCTCCGTATTATGTAGCATTGTTTAGTCTGCACTCGACTCTGCCTGAACAATGTATTGGCTTGAATTGGCCTCCCTTTCAATTCATGCGCCCCGCGCGCCTTCTCTCTCTTTGGGCTGGCCTTTCCCAGCCACCAGTCAATCTGGCCGCGCTTCTCTGAAGGGGGCCAGGGGAAGCGCTAAGAAAAACAAGCACACAAAGAAACAAAGCAGCTACCGATCACTCAGTAACCCCTGCTAAGCAACCGCAGATCCGAGATGCTAGCTAGGCTCCTGGAAGTGGGGTCCCCTGGCCAGAGGCAGCAGCGAGGGGTCTGCCGACACGAAGGTGCAGCGCCCGGGCCATAGACCTCTGCAGCTACTAACCACTCAGTAACCCCTGCTAAGCAGGCGCAGGTCGGAGAGGCTATGCTCCTGGAAGTATGTCCCCTGGCCAGAGCCAGAGGCAGCAGCAAGGGCTCGGCCAGCACGCAGGTGCAGCGCACGGGCCATGGACCTCTGCAGCGAGACGGCCAGGCGATACACTTGCGCCAGCGACCCGGCTGCAGGAAAGTCGACCGGCTTTCCATAGAAGCGACGGGCGATCCCCCACCCGCTTCGGAAAAGGAAGAAAGTGCTCGCCTATTGAGGATAGGGGCTGGAAAAGCCAGCCCGGAAAAGATTGAGCAGAGCACGAGAAGGGGGCCGGGGGAAGCGGTAAGCAAAACAAGCACACAAGAAACAAACAACCTTTGGAAAGCTGCTTCCCGGCCCGGCCTGGCCGACAGGCCCCCCCCCAAACCCCCGGCCTGGCCAGCCGCCACCCCGGGATCCCGGGCTCCGGAGCATGGCGCCCGCCGCCGCCGCCGCCGCCGCCGAGGCGCTGCGCGCGGGGCGGCCCGTAGCGATTTTGGACTCGGCGGCGCGCGAGGCGGAGGTGGACCTGTTCTTCGGCGCGGCGGGCGCGGGCGCGGGTGCCCTGCGGCGGCTGCGCGCGGACGCCGGTGGGGAGCTGTACATCGCCGTGGGCGCGGACGTGGCGGCGCTGTTCGGGCTGCCGTTCCTGGGCGCCGCGCTGGCGTCGCCGGGCCTGGCGCCCGCGTGGCCGCTGCTGGCGCGGCTGGCCAAGGCGCCGGGCGCCATGTGCCAGGGCTCCTGCTCCGTCTCCCTCTCGCTGGACCACCGCAGAACGCACACCGGCGCGCCCGACGCCGAGCGCGCCCTCACCTGCCGCCGCCTCGCCCAGCTCTACCTCGACCACGCGTCTTCCCAGCCTTCGCCCTCGCCCGCCGCCATGGACGCGCTGGGCGCCGAGTTCCACACGCCCGGCCACATCTTCCTCTGCGCCGAGAGCCCCGCCGGCCTCGCCGCCCGCGCCGGCCACACCGAGCTCGCCGTTGCGCTCGCGCGCCACGCCGGCGTCCCGCCCCTCATGGTACGCCCTTCTTCTTCATGGGACGCAGCAGCCTGACGGCAGCAGGCTCCGCCGTGCTGCGCGGCTTGCGCTGGGCAGCCCCCAGCTCAGCGGCTTCGCCCTCCGATGCTGACCGCCCTCTCGTGGGCCCGCCGTGGTCTGCAGGTGGGCTGTGTCATGCTGAGCAACTCCGGCGACGACTACGGCGCCCTGCCTGCAGACAAGGCGCGAGCCTGGGCTGCCGAAAACGGTGTGCCCTTCATCACGGGCGCAGACATCATTGCGCTCGGCTCTCCAGGCCCGCCTCTCCACGAGGATGGTCTGGCCAATGGGTCTCTATGAGGAATGTGGAAGACGAAGTGGCTGCTCCGAGGGCGCATGAGGTAAAGGTCCGGGCAGAAGTGCGACAACAAGTACTGGATGAGCTGCTGCGGTGCCGAAGGGAAGGCCAGCACAAGCAGTCCGCATCAAGTTGCTGCCTTTGGGAGTCAACGTGGTCTCCTGCCTGCAAGAGCTTCAGCAAGCTACTGGCGCCAATTCTACTTTCGAGCTTGATCTTGCCACAACTCTCTTTCAGTACTTGCGCAAGACCTCAACAACAACAACAACGAGGACAACAATCTCACTAGCAGCTGCACGACTACACCTTCGAACCATCCCTCCTGCCTATCCATTGCCATTTCCTACTTGCCCTTAGCATCTCATTCGCTTGCCCACTGACAATGCAAGTATTCTCTGGAGCACAAGGCCAGAGTCTTTACAGAGTCGCTCATGCCTTACCTTGCAATTTCTTATTCAACTTAAGGAGCTTAGACATGGCTAGAGGCCAAGGCGGTACAACAACTTCAGATTATCTGTGATATGACCGGCCATTATCTGTTCTAACAGGACAGCACCAATGGCTTTGATACGGTTTGGCTTATTCGGCTGGAAAGCCCACAATCTGAATGAATTGAATGATCATCAATCTGAATCATCAAAGGTGATTTTTGTGGCTTTGGGTGCACTGGCACTGATGTCCCTAAAGTGAGCTCCATAGAGCTTCGACTCCTGCATTTGCAACCAGGTTTGCTTAGACGTCTGCTTAAAAGGTGCCCACCTCTCTGCAGTACAAGCCCCAACACGCACATGCCTGAAGGCAGCTCATGATCAATTTTGTAAGGTGGACGTGTTTACAAGACCCACCTATTTCTTAACATGCGTGCCAAACTTGAGAAGCTCGTCAGGCACTGCCTGCTTGGCTTCTCGCAGAACATTCACCAGTTCTCCTGCCTTGCCCTGATACACAATTCTTGTATCACCAATCAGCGAGTAGTATGCATCAGCAAATCAGATAACTGAAACAGAAGGAGACTCAGGGGGAAGGAACGACATAAGGCCAAGGAAGGAGACAAGATGTGTGACTCCTCTGTCTTACCCGATCGTTGTGTGTGAAGAAGGTGTGAGCCGTGCCCTTAGAACCAGCACGACCAGTGCGGCCAATGCGGTGGACATAATCCTCGATCGTCAAAGGAAAGGAGTAATTGATCACAAACTCAACATCAGGGATGTCTAGACCCCTGGCGGCAACATCTGTCGCAATCTGGGACACACGAAGCAATCAGGTCTTGCATTGTTCGTGTACACCGACAGCTGTTGACCTTGACAGAAGAACAAGAGCAGGTCCAGGAGAATGTGCTGCTGAGGCTTGAGAGGAGCACCAGCAGTGGCACAGTCCCAGCCTTGAAGATGGTAACAGCACGTGTGCGGTCAGCCTGCCCTTTGTCTCCGTGCACTGCCACCACATTCCAGCCCCTGCACAGGATTGAGTTTAGTATCTACTTCGGCATGTAGTCAACTTGAGCCAATGGCCAGCGTTCACAGAGATACCTTAGGCATGAGCAGACAATGGTAACTATTGGATTGAGCACCCCACCTGGTCTGCAGCAGTTGCTCCACCCTCTGAGCCTCCTTCTTGTACAAGACAAAGACTAGCACTCGGTTCCTACACAAAGAGATGCAATGATTTCCATCAGCTATGTGACAACGCTAAAAACTTGACATTCCAAGACCAGTCAAAATTGTTGCATGGGCACAGGAAGGTCAGGACAGGTTACTTGCGCGACTTGTGATAGTTCTGTAGAAGCGCCTCCAATCTCCGGTCCCTTGATTTTTCATCCACCACCTGCTCACTTCACATATTTACTGCCATGTCTTGACAATGCTCCCGTGTGCTTCACATTCACAAGCGAATGCAACCATGGCCCATTGACAGAGGAGGAAGGATGCCCCGATCACATACTCACCTCAACAATCTGCTTGACATCATGGTTTGCAGCAAGGTCCAGTGACCCCACTGTGACCTGCATTTACAACAGGAGCTTAGTGAATGCAATGTTAATAGTCAAGGTCCAGAGGCGTGAGCGAGGACCAGAGAGCCAAGCAGCAAAGAAGCTGTTGGAAGTGCCCTCAAAAGGCTGGCTGTATGGACCAGACAGGAAGTGTTAAAGGCGAGCAACTCGGCACAGTAGACCAGGGTTGTGCCACCATGTAAGTCCTGGAAGGGCAGCTACACGCCCCAGGAGCTCTAACAGGGGACATTGCTCTCACAGCTACTGAAGGCCTGACATGAGTACCTTAACGGCGTTGTGAAGGTACTCTGTAGCTAACTGCTCAACAGCTGCCGGCCAGGTTGCGCTAAACATCACTGTTTGCCGACCTGTCCCACCGAGAGCTTGACATGAGTGATAAGTGTGACTGCCTTCTACAATATGGGCGCCCACACTTCGCGTGCAAGCACGCCTTGTAGTCATCCAAGGGATAACACTTTCCAGATCTTGAGCAAAAACAGCAGCATCGCATTTTGGTGCCATGTGCCCCGAGGGTGAGTAACAGTAAGGGCGTACTTCACCATTTGGCAACCGGCTGATGATCTTGCGAACGTCATCCTCAAACCCAAGGTCCAGCATCCGGTCAGCTTCATCCAACACCTTCACAAAGGCCAGCAATGTCAGGCGCTGGCTGCCCTCTGATGCCTTTTGGTTTCTAGCTGTAGCTGAACCAGCGCGGCCAGTTCTATATGGCCAGCTGCCAAGCTGCCGCTGGTTGCACCAGCTCTGAAAGGGCAGGGGCTCGAACCAGGAAGGACACTTCTGAGAGGAAGTTGGCCCCTTCGCTGAGGAAGTCCAGGAGCCGCCCAGGCGTGGCAACCAACACCGCCTGCAAGGACAACCTCCAGAGGGCCAATCCCTCGTCATGACACAGTTGTGCTTCCACAGACGTGAGTCCAGAGACCGCGCGTGCCACTGGGACATGCGTGTCAAAGCCTGCACACTCACGGCTCTCGGGCACCAACCCTTGCAGAGACAGAGATGCCATCATGGTTAATCAAGAGAGAGCGCACAGCGCCGTGGCGAATGGCACTTCGCTGCGGCCCCTTGGGCGCTCCAACGTAGATGCATGCCGTCTTGATGCTGTCGACGGCCCCATCCATGACTTCCGCGATCTGGAGAGGCGGCAGAATGCTGGGCCTCATCAGCTGCCCGGACGCAGGTGATGCTTGGCGAGGCCTTTCCAAGCCTTGCCCGGGGCAAAGCACAGCCACAGTTCGGCCCCAGGAAGGACAGGAAAGAGGTCGCAGGGCGCGTTGTGCACCTGCAGCGCCAGCTCGCGCGTCGGGGACAGCACAAGGACGAGTGGGGAGTTGGAGGCGCGCTGGCCCTTGCGCAGGATGTGCGCCAGCGCGGGGATGCCGAACGCCAGCGTCTTGCCGGAGCCCGTCCGGGCGATGCCCACCAGGTCCCGCCCGGCCAGGAGGAAGGGCCAGGCGTGGCTCTGGATCGGCGACGGCTGCCGGAAGCGCCCGCACGCCGGCAGCAGCTCCAATGGCATGCCGGCCTCCGCGAAGCTCCGCACCGCCTGGAAGCGCGCTTCGTGCGCTCTGGCACCCGACACGCTCACGGGCGCCGCCGTGCCGTCGTCGGCCTCCTCAGCGCTCCGGGCCTCGCCGGGGGACTGGGGCTGCTCTGCCGGCGCGGGCTCTCGGGCGGCAGCCCTGGCGCGCTTCCTCTCCGCCTTGTCGTCTCCCCGCGCCGCCGCGGGCTGCTCGGCGCCGCCGGCTGCCCCGACGGAAGGCTCGGCGTCGGCGCCGCCGCGTGCCGCCTTCCTCTTCTTCTTCTTCNGCGCCGCCGCGAGGTCTCGGCCGCCGCCGCCGCCTGGCGCGCCTTGCCGGCGGGCGCGGGCAGCGCCATGGCGGAGGGGTCTGCCGCCCCTAACCCCGGAACCCCGAGGCGCACTGACGATGCGGCGGCACTGCGCCGGGCGCACCGCCTTGTCTCCCGACGAGCGCAGCTGCTGCCTGCTGACCGTCGGGGCAGCGGATGTGCGAGCCGGCAGTTCAGCGACTTCGAGAGAAGGGCTCGGCCCCTCAGGTTAGGGGCTGGAAAAAGAAAATTCCGTGTATCAGAAACATATGTATTCCAAATGCCTAAGTACGAAGGCAAGCACATCTAAAGATCTACATGACCTACAGCAGATTGACCCGCTCAATAACCACGGGTCAAACCATAAAGGTCACTAATCGATGTATGAATACTTGATGCCAGAAACGGAGCCCTTCTACCACCAACTAGAGCTCGCCCAGCCTTCTGGTGCAAGGCACTAGCCTGAGCACGCTGCTAACAGGCCGAAACTCGTCGCAGCAAGAGCGACAGATATGCAGCTGGCAAGCCCATCGCAGCCGGAAACACATCTGCACGTCGAGTGTAGCCTAGATTGGCAATGTGTTCAAGGAGAGTGTGGAAACGAGGACCCAGACAAGAAAAACAAGCACACAGAGAAACAAAGCAGCTACGAATCACTCAGTAACCTCTGCTAAGCAGCCGCAGGTCGGAGATGCTAGGCTCGTGGAAGTGGGTCCCCTGGCCAGAGCCAGAGGCAGCAGCGAGGGCTCTGCCGGCCCGAAGGTGCTGCTTAGCGCTTCCCCTGGCCCCCTTCTTGTACTCTGTTCATTCTTTTTTGGGCTGGCTTTTCCAGCCCCTATTCTCAATGGGCGAGCACTTTCTTTCTCTCAGACAGCCATGGATGTTGATTGCAGCTGGCAGGAGCTAATCGCATTGGGGTAATCGGAGTAGTGCCGCAATTTTCTTTGTTCTGCACCGCCCACCGCGTGCCCAGCGATGTGTGTCGATGCTGGGCCCTTATATGCCTCCGTAATCATTACGTCGACCAGGGCCCGTGGTCCTCCACCAGGTTGCACGCCCACAATGTCAAGTGTGCGGCGATGATGACGTCCCTGGAAAAAGGCAGCCCAGAGAAGAATGATCTCGGGTTCTGTTAACTCCTGCTGAGCACCAGGGGGTAGTAGCTGTGGAAGCTGTCCTTTTTCATTCTTTTTGGGTTGGCTTTGCCAGCCCCTCTTCTCTATGGGCGAGCTCTTCTTCTGCTGTGGAAGCTGAGGGCGCGCGAAGCGATGTGATGTCCTGGCCTTTCCTTTCAAGGCCGCTGCCTATGCCCTAAAAATTAATTCCAGCATCGACACACATCGCTGGCCACCCAGTGGGCGGTGCAGAACAAAGAAAGTTACGGCACTACTCTGATTACCCCCAAACGCGATTAGCTCCTGCCAGCGGCAGTCGACATCTTTGGCTGTCTGGGTCCTCGCTCCCACACACTTCTCCAGAATATTGCCATTTTATGCTATACACATCGTGCAGATGTGTTTCCGGCTGAGATGGGCTTGCCAGCTGCATACGTGTCGTTCTTGCGACGACGAGTAGCGGCCTGTTTGCAGTGTGCCCAGGCTAATGCTTTGCACCAGAAAGCTGGGCGAGCTCTAGTTGGTGGCAGAAGGGCTTCATATCTGATATTTAGTATTCAGGCATCGATTAGCGACCTCTATGTTTTGACCAGGGGTTACTGAGCGGGTCAATTTGCTGAGCTTAAGCACGTCTTTGGATGTGCTTGCTTTTGTACTTAGCCATTTGGCCCTCGTTTGCTCTGAATACACAAAATTGCCTTTATCAATCAGGAGCTGTATGTCTTGTGATGAGATGAGAGGGAAGCCACAGCCATCGCCTCCTTTTGAAAGAGCGTTGTCCCTGCTTCTTTTGACTTCAGACTTGTGACAAGGGGCGAGCTAGTGGCCATTCCTCATAGCCGCTTGTTTGCCTGAGTGGTTGGCCATTCCACTCTCCTTGGTCTTCTTGGGTTGGCATTCAGAGAACCACCTCCAGCCGGAGGAGTTTATTCCAGAATCTCTTGATGTCCATGTCTCACGTCACTTGTTGGAAGACGCGTGCCATGCCTCGGAGTGTTGGTCCAGTCGTTGGAGCTGCCTCTGGCTTGCGCACCTTGTCACTCCCACTCTCCCTTAAGCTCACCCGATTGGCCATCAAGTGCATGAATCTTAACCTGGTGGTAGTGCTGCTACCTTTCCAAGTAACTTCTCCGATAAGCATGCTGTTGGGGCTGCCCTTCACAGCCACTTGAGCCACTTCCAGCCACTTTCAACAGAGGTAACGGCACTTACTTCTTGCAGGGCTTGTGCTCCCTTCATTGGCCCCCAACTCCTGACCTCGCCCATCTGCATGAGTGCGGTGGTACTACACGTGGCGCTGCGTCCACAATCGGGCTTTGGTTTTCTGGTTACCCAGACACTAAGTAGGTCAAGTTGACTCTGAGTGGCACAAATCAGCGATGCCGTATGCCAGTATCAGCTTGAGTGCCCAGCGTAGACAGCTTCGACCTGCCCAGTCTGCAAAGCCCTGTACATCACGCTCAGGTTGGCGTAGACCCAGTGACATACAGGCTTGCTGCATAAACAATATCTCGCTTGATGGCTTGTGACGCCGCCTCCATCTTTTGAAGTAGCGCAGCATTGCCCAATATCCGGGCCACATTCCGCACCTCCCTGCACGTCTCGTCCAGTCTCAAGATTGCTCTCACTATGGTCCCCTCTGGCACATTTGTGAGCTCACAGATGTCCGCAAATGGTGTGCCCTGGTCCACATGCAGCCAGAAGGCAGTCAGCTATAGACCAAGCATCTTCACCTGTACACCAGTATTGCTGACATCTAGATAGAGCAGCATGATGACATGAGTGCCATGCAGCATCACCTTGGCCCACTCGTGTACGACCTCCACTAGGCCGAATCTAAGGGCACCAGCAGCATACTCCTCAGGCGCAACAGGCAGACCATAATGCCGCTGCAACTCTCCCAAACTCAGCGCAATTTTGTAAACCCTGAATGATGAGGGGTTTGCTTGTCATGTCTGCGCTTCAAAAAGCTTGTCGACTTATCCTACTACTACATATACCGGATACTGCAGGCCTAGTTCATGATCATCCCAATTGATGTCAGCACCTGTGAAGTCATGTGCAGCGATGCTAACACCAATAAACTTTGTATGGGGCTCAAACAACTCCATGCATCTAGGACTTGCACAGGCTTGCTGATACAGACCTATCACAGGCAGCAGCCAGAGTTGGGGTGAGAGTGGGATCGGAAGCGTCTTTCTGCTGGAAAACCAAAGCCGAGAGGACTGCCACGGCCTCCTCAAAAGTCAGGGTCTCCAGCTCATTTGCCAGTATGAGCTCACTTGTTACCAGCTCGTCACCACTTCACATATGGCCAGTGGAATGTGTCAGGTAAACGGTGTCTAGTCAAGGAGTGCAGATACGCAAGGTGCACACATAATTGTCCTGCTTCGTGCTTAGGTGGCAGCAGAGTTAACACCTGTTGATCTCGCAGGCAATTCTCCCTTTTAGCTGCACCACACGCTCATCATCCACGTAGTTCAGGTGCTGCAGCACATACACCTGTAAAACACGAGAGATGTAGGTTGAGCTCTTTCGGTCTATGCAAGAAGCCGTAGATTGTGTGGTCAAGAGATCTGAAAGTCCTCATCAGCTGCTGTGGTGTCTGGGTTAAAGACAGACAAGGTACTTCACAAGAGATGAGGCCGTAGAATGGGTTGACACGGATGGAGTGGAGGAGCCATATGAGCTTGAGGCATACACGGCACTGAAAGTCGGTCATCTGTAGGAGGGCAGAATCAGACAACTGGAACCTCAACTCCTGTACTCTTGTCTGCAAAGCGTCATGGTCCTTCAGGACCTTATAGTGCTTTTCCAGCTTCGGGCACCTGTGGCATTTGTTGCCTGCAAGCTGGCGCACAATGTCTGCGTGCTTCTGGTAGGCTTCAACTGCATCTACATCGGTCAGCTTCAGCTCTGCAAGCACCGGTTGACTGAAACAAATCAAGCTCTGTCAACATGGACAGCAAAGACATGCACACATGTCGGTTACCAACATTTACACCATGTAAGCTATGTCAAGCCCAGAGAGATAGCAACGTCACTGACTCAGCTGAGCAGACCTTTTATGGGGTCAAGAGATGGAGGGTCTTGTGATGGATACTGAAGTTCCAGCCGCTGCAGCTCCTGCACGGCTGCTGACACTGCAGCAATATTGGCTTGCTCGAGAATGCCCTTCGCATCAATTTTCACCTTCTCTCTGCGGCCAGTTGTGAATTTAGCCAGTCAGACAAAATCCGTATGGACTGTATCCTGCTTTGAGGACCGAAGCTCCCACCAGGGAGGCCTGCTGCTCACCTGCAAATGCTGACAATGCTGCCAGCTTCGACCTTGAAGACCACGTATCCTAAGCCAGACACCTCCCCATAAAGAGGCAATCTGATGTTGACATCCGTTGATGCTTTGGATGAAGGCCTCTTGGCCAGACTGTAGTCATCGATGATGTCTCGGTCCTTCTTTGGAACTATCTGCCCACTATGCGAGGAGGAAGGTTGTGCACTTCGGTCTTCAGCCAGGCTGAGGCTGGCCACGCCTGGCAAAGTGTTGTTGGGAACAGGACCCCTGTGCAGAGCAAGTACAATCTGGCCTCGTCCACCTGCGGCTTCTTCGGTCCCGCCTCCGCGCAGGACCAGGCCCAGTGCTGGGATAGCTACCTGCATCCAGCTTGCCAGCACATCGCAGTGTGAGTGACAGGCCCGCCCTTTCCTCATGCAGCCTGTCTCTGCTTAAGCCCATGCTGACAGTTCAACAAACTGCACTAGTTCTTGTCATCCTCTGTCTGAAGAGCTGACTGCATGTTGGTGAGGCATGGAGTGTTACATTCATACCTCTGGAGTTCGCACAACAACCGCCCTTCCTGGAGCAAGTGCCTGAGCTGCCGTCCTCAGGCTTAGCACAGCACTCTGGACAACAGTCTCCAGCTCTCTCGCTTCCTTGGCCAGGCTATAGTACTCGCTTATGGTCGGGTCACCAAGTATGCACCTGTGAAGCCAACAGTGTCACACCGCCAAACCTTCACACTTCCTTGTCGATTGGAGTAATTTTGTAGATAGCAATTGTAGAGTAGGTGCCAGCCTTCCCATGACTATGGACCACACGGCAGGGGACGTGCAGGGGACGCAAGAAGAAGACACCAGTAGAAGCTGGGATCCAAAGCATTAAGGGTCAGTTGAGGTATTAACTCAACGTCAGTGTTGAGCTTCTTGAGTGCACCCTCTGCTTTCAGCAGCAGCATTTGCTGCTCGGGAAGTGCCCTCTGTGCATTTATCTCCGCGAAGCTTCTCTTCAACAGATCCTCCACCTGTACTTGTCAAAGTGTTACAATATCAGATGGAGCCCACTGAAGACATATCTTTGTTCAGGGCACAGACAGAACGGCCAATAGTCCAAGCTACACAATACACTACCTCCCACCTTAAGGTCCTCAACTCTCAAAAGGTTGAGTATCATATTGTACGTCAGACGGAAACGTGACTCAAGGAGCTCTGGCTTCCCAGTGAGCAATCTTCGAAGATCCGACTCATCCGGGCTGTCATCCCAGCACATCAGAATTACAGTGCCAACCTGCACACGAGATATTTGTTGAGTAAAGAAGGGAAAGCAGAGTCTATCTATCCTTGACGTAGTCACCATCGAGAAGCTGAGAAACATTAGGCCATTGATCACCTTGTCAATGCCCCTGCGACCAGCTCGACCGGCCATCTGTGTGTATTCCCCAGAATGTAGCTGGCGGAAGGATTGCCCATCGTGCTTTCTCAACCCATGAAAAGCAACCTGAAACCGAGTGGGAAATCCTCAATTGCTCTCCAAAGACTCTGACAAACCTTGCCTTTGTCCAGAACAGGCAGCCTGGCACTCGAACCTTGACCAAAGAAATCAAAGCTGCACTGATCACTCACCGATCGTGCAGGTGCGTTCACACCCATGGCAAACGTTTCCGTAGAGAACAGGACCTTCATGTCATCACAACAGTACAGTTTTCGCATCACTGAAATTCACAAGAATGACTACTCATAAGTGTTACTGAAACCAGCTGGCATAAGCTGACAAACAGACTTTAGAGCACGAAGTGCTTGTGTCATTGAAAATCCCCCTAGCTCCTACGAACTCCGCAAGATCAGAAGTTGAGCTGCTGGTAAGAGTGCCACTGTGAGGACTCACTTTGATGACGCCCTTACAGAAGAGCATCTCGACAACCTCCTTCACAATAGGCAGGAGGCCAGCATGGTGGCATCCTATCCCTCTCCTCAACAACTCACTGACACGAAGCACCTGCAGTGTCATTTCTCGAATACGCTGCGGTTCAGCTACTGAGTGTTTTTTATCGACCTGATGCATTCGTGCAATAGCAAGAGAACGCCACTGGCTTGTTGCAAAGGCCTACTGCATGATGGAGATACTTACTCAGCAGGACCACCTACGTCCAAGAGGGAAAGGGTTTGGTTTGACCAGTGAGCACCTGAGGAAGGCGTCTGTCAGACCCCTTGAGTCGCTCAAAGGCCTTGGAGGTGAACCGCACAATCTCACTTTTCTCCAGCCCAGAAGTGAGATCGAGGCCGCCAAGGCTGTCTGCAGAGGAGTCCACTTTGCTCTTGCTGAAGCAGAAGATGACCACCTGCACAGCACGTTCAGCACCTCAGCTAAGCTGCCCTGCGACCTCCCAGCATTATTGGAGTTGGCACAGTGCAGAGCAGATGACCACAGAAGAGGCGAGCTGTCTTACCGGAAGGAGCCCATTCTTTGACAGCAAGTTGATGAAGGCATACCACTGGGGGATCTCCGACCTCCAGCCCCCTCCTCCAGCAGCAGTACCAGGAATACCTCTTCCCGGTGCTCCTGCCTTTGCTCCTCCTTCTCTTCCACCGGGGCGTCCACCCCCTCGGCCTCTTGCAGCCCCTCTTGCCCCACCCTGAGCATGGCCTGGCGCCGCTGGCTTGACAGCAGTCTTTGCCTTGTGAAGTGCTTGGGCTTGCTTGACACCCTGCTGGAGGAATATGCCATCTGCGTAGATCTTAAGCAGCTCGCCTCCATAGTAGAGGTAGTGCTCTAGAGGAACTGGCCGCTTGAGTGTACTGAAAAGGATAAAGCAGCAGTAAGACTTGGTACTGAACACCTTATGCACTGCAATACCATGCCTGCAGCACCGTTCTACTGTACTACTCACCCTACTACTCACCCCGTGACATAAATACGACGCCGTTTGGTGCGCCCAATCCAATCTGCAAACTCATAAGCATTGGGAACCTACAAATCCACAATCATGTGCCTGGTCAAACAGCAGGCACATGATTGGCTGATGCTGGGAGGTCAAAGTCTGCCAAGCTAGCTGCGACAAGGTTTTGGAACGTTAAATTTTCAAAGAATGCAGCACTGCAGGGGCACACACAGGGAGCCTCACCGTGGCAGACAGAAGGACCATCCCCACGTGGCTGGGAAGCATGATAATCACTTCTTCCCACACCACTCCCCTTTCCACATCGTTGACATAGTGCACCTCGTCGAATATGACCTACACCACTTACCACATGCTTGACAACTCCTCAACTTCTGGACGACTGTGCTACGTAGAGCAGAGGGACGTCAGGCGGCGCTCTGGTTGCACAGAGAAAACGCAAGCCTAGATTTATGCAGCACTAGTGCAAGCAGACCTAGTCACATACCCATTCTATGTCGCGAATGATGTCTGCACCTCTGTAGAGCATAGACCTCAGAATCTCTGTAGTCATGATCAGGCATAATGCGTCGGGCTTGATGCTCACATCGCCCGTTAGCAGGCCCACATCGAAACCCCTGTCAGAGAAGTCTCTGAATTTCTGATTGCTGATTGTCTTGATGGGGGACGTATAGACTGCACGTGTGCAGTGCTGCACAAGAGAAGCCCTGCACCACTGTCAAGCTCAATGCCTTCGGCTTGCTCACACAAGCAGGTCATCTCGAACTGCAGCTAGATGGATCTCTTCACCTTGCCTGCAAGAGCGAATGCGTACTCAGCCACAGCTGTCTTTCCTGCAGAAGTATGTGCAGCTACAAAGACAGAGTTACCCTGCTCCAGATGATAAACTGCCTGCACAATTTATTGCATGGACAGGTCAAGGTGAGATTGTTCAATGTGGTTGTGCCTCAATAGTCCATACTAAATGAGCACACCTGTAATTGCATTATAACTCAGAGAGCAGCAGCAAAACAGTGACGTGCATCTAAGCACGCATTGGTCACCCTGCCTATCTGGGACCTAGAGAATGACAAATACGCAATAGCAAGCTGTACATCAACTTGCAAGCCTCGAAATAAGCCGGCAATACCTCCTGTTGGAATTTGTCGAGAGCAAACGGGAAGGACATGACCATCTCTGGCACAAGCTCATCAAATCGCTCAGGTATGCCTTCCACGCCCTCCATGACAGCCCAGCTCTGCGATCACCCGCACAGGACAGAATAGGTCGTTACTTCATCTGCACAAGCTCATGAATACCACTAGCCAAGTGGTTACATCACCTCCAGAAGAAGGAAGTGGCTACCGTACTTGCTGGGTCTGTGCAGCCGGCAATGCCCTTGTTTTTCTTTCAGTGCCGCCCTTCTTGCTGCTGAGCGACCAAGCTTCCTGCTGTGTCGGCGCCAGCAGCTCCTCCAGCAGTGCAGCCTGCTCATCCTTCTCCAGCGATTGAGGAATGCCTGTTCCTGCTCAGCAGGGGAAAGTTGCACTCAGGCACAGATGACATGTACCTGAAGTGGAGGTCATTGCGGTAACCACATGCAAATGGCAAGCGATCTCTAGCAGGTCTCACTAGGCAGGACTCAGAGGCTTGAAATTATTGACATGTAGGAGCACCTGACACAGGGGCTTCTGTGTGGTGGCCAGATTGATTTTCTGCTGGCAGTCCCGCTGCTTGTGCTTGTCCGGCGCTGTCGTCATGCTCAACCCACGACTTCCAGTCAGCTGATGGCATTTCGTCTACTCGTCTACCACCGACCTCCTCACTGTCATAATCATATGCCTCATAACTCCACTCCTCTTGAAGGAGATCATCGAAACGCAGAGTGCCTCCCTGCCACAGCTTAATTTGTCAGTTAGTACTGTCAGGCAATGCGATGCCCTGCTTCGATTTTGCAAGGGCCAAAGCTCAGGGTAAGTCTTTTGAGAAGATTGGTAGGAGGCTACCTGATCAACAGTGCCTGCCCTGCTGTTCACACCTCCACTAACAGCACCAGCTGTCTGTTCCAGCGACCAGCATGAAGTCAGTAGGAATGGCTTTCAGCACAGCTGCAATGATGTGATGTGCCTCCGGCCTCCTAGGAAGGCGGGAGAACCTGGACCTACTTATGAGCTCCTTACCTCGCCAGCTGCAGCCGAGAAGTCAACACCCACTTGAAAACCTGGCGGAACTGTGCAGAGCGCATTGCCACGGAGGACCTCGAGTAACCAGGCACCACTGCGCGCCTCCTCTGGAACCTTCTTTGCAGCAAAGGAGGTGATGCCGCCTGGCAAAAAGGGCCTCCCGCCGGTGGCCCCTCGCACAAACTCGCCTGCTAAAGCTGGCCGACGGAGCAGAGAGGAGGAATGACCACTTTTCTCTCCAGGCACTGCCAATGCCACCTGCACACGAGGGCCACGGCGCAGGCCATGATTATTAGACCAAGCCGTTTAGCAGGTTGGCAGTCATGCATCCTGATATACTGCCACTTGATGTGAGCGTCACCTCATGGGAGGTAGGCGTCCAGGGTTCATAGCTGCCATCACTATCCTTGCGGATGCGCTGCCAAGGAGGTACCCACTGAGGCTCCAGTGACGCCCACGGGAGCATGGGCTCGGCGACCTCCAGTCCACCCTGTAATGCAGAGTGGACTCGCTGTGAGCTTGCAGCTGAACCAGGCTGACATCAGGACGCGAGGGTGTCTTTGTCAATGGTGGGGGCCACGTGCAGCGCACTCTGAGCATAGTGCTTTTGTTGCAAGCAAAGGAAGTGGGGCTGGGCGAGTACAAACAGCCAGTCATCCTCGACCCAGGAACTGGCGAAGCCATCATCGTCATCCAGGGGCCCTGCATCGAGGGCCGGCGTAAGGTGCTCCTGCTCGAGGCGCCGGAGCAGCTCCTCGCGCGTCTCAGCTGGCAGGGGTGGCGGCTGCAGCAGAGCCACACAGCGGACTGGCTCAAGCGCCGCCGACACACCGAGGCTGCTTGCAAGGCCAGGGGTGTCGACCTCCAGCGGCTCTACTGCCGAGGCCTGCTCGGTCGGCTACGAAGCGACGGCGTGCTTGCCGACCGAGTGCGTCCAGTGGGAGAATTGGAGTAGCACATCTGGATGACCATGCACGCTACAGCTGCAAGACGGACGCTCGCTCCTGCGACCTCTTGACGGGCGCAATCGCTCGGCAGGGGCCGTCTCTGTCTCGGCCCGGTAGGCTGCAGTCGGCGGGCATGGGCACCAACCAGGAGGAGGGGCGGGAGGCGGGAGAGCGGCGTGTCGCGGGTGACAGCGGGCAGCGGCTCGACGCGCAGGCCGCCGCCGGCGCCGCCGAGCGCCAGCCGGAAGGGCAGCCCGTCGCCGCCGCCGCCGCCCGCCATGGCCGCCCGGCAGCAGAGGCGGGAGCGCGAGGGGTTTGCCGCTGCCCGCTGACAACCCTAGCGTGCTAAGCCCTCCCGAGCCCCAAACCCCTCCTCCTGCCAGGTGCAGCCGCCCGCCCCGCGCCCCCGGCGCTGCCGCAGCGCCTCCGCGACGGCGAAGGCGGCGGCGGCGGCGGAGGCGGCGGGCCGCGCGCCATGGACGCGCTCGTGGACGCGATGCACAAGGCCTTTGAGGCGAGCCGCCGTCCTGCTTCGCTCGCGCCCCTACTCGCCAGCGAGCCTCCCCGGCTGACAGCCACCGCCGCTGACAGAGACGCTGCCGCCGCTCGGCGCCCGCATGCGCAGGGCTTTGTGAACGCCGTGAGCGCGGTGCTGGAGGCCGGGGCGGGGCCCGACGCTGCCCGCCCGCAGTGAGTGCCGGCCCCGCTCAGAAGTTCCCACGTTCCATCCAGCACGACTCTGCTGCTGCTTCGACAACGATCGCAAGCGGCCAGATCCTGGGGCTAACACCCGACCTCAAGCCCTGCGCGCGACTGGAGCAACGCCTGCGCGCTGCGCAGAGCGGCGCGGAGGGCGGCGGTGGCCCTGGCGGCAGTGCATGTGCAGCTGCAGGTTTTCCATGCAGCTTGTGACCGTGCCCAGGACCACCTGGTTTGGCGCCGGAGCCCCAGCGCTAGGGTCACTTGGCTCTTAACGACCTGCCATGCTTGCAATAAAACTGTCATGCAACGAAGTTGCTGGGCAACAGCCTCGCCTTGCTTGATGTTTTTGTCTTGGTGCCTGCTCTTATGTTGCTCAAGGGGCGCCAGGTCTGCCTCCTTACTGCTTACATGTGACCCAAGGTGTGCTCCTTGCAAGACCATCCACTCTTGCGACTGATAACCATCCTGCCTTGTCTCTGCAGGAACGAGCAAAGCAACGCACACTGTCACGGGGTCTTGAGGATGATTCTTCTGAGGCTTTGCTCAGAAGCGCAGCAGGTGCAAGTGCGCCTGCTGGCTTGTCAAAGGCGACGAAGATCAGCGCGGCACAGCTGGAGGAACTTAGCAACACTGTGAGAGGCCTGGCGCAGCATCTGCAGCGGCAGCACCCGGGGTTCCAGGGCAAGCTGGCCGTGGGGGTCCCCTGAAGGAAGGCTTTGCAGTCAGCCCCTGGCCACCCCTCTCCAGCACCAAACGTTCTCCCAACCGCCCTGCTCCTTCCCCCCGCCCTCCATCACTCAGTATCGCTTCTTCCGCTGCCGCCCACTTTCCAAGTCCTCCAGATGACTATCCAGATCCGTTCTCACACCATGACCAAGCCACTCAGGTGAGTCTTAGCCCCACACTTCCCGCTGCAGCTGCAGTGGGTGGCTGGCAAACGTCGGCAAGTCGACAGACGTCTTACCGCACGCCTGGCATTGTGCGGCCTGGTAGACTCTGCACGTCGCTGTCTGTGATGCTGGCCGTGCAAAGTCTCGTCAAGGCCCTCAGACTGGCCGATGGTCTACATGGCAGGAGGCTCACTGCACAGGAGCCTGGGCGCCCTTCTCTCATCCGATCACCTCCTGGACATTGCTAAAGCTTGCAAGCCCGGAGCACTGTACAAACACGGTGGCCTGCCTTGCTGGCAGCTGGCAGGCACCGCCAGCAATGTGCTGCAATGACAAATTGCACAAGTCCACCTTGGAGCAGGGCAATCAATCATCTAGCAATAGCTGGATCAGAACAAGAGCGGCAGGCTGGCAGGGAAGGGAGGATGGCAAGGCATGTAACTCAAACTGCTTCATCTGAACAGCCGATGTATGTGACTGTGCATGGCGGCAAGGCCACCGTCAGGATCAAGGCTACTGTCAGGGTCAAGCGTGGATTCGTCGCCATGGTTGTGGTGGTGGAAGAAGTGTGTGAGGATGCCGACGGCACAGAGCACAGAGCCAACGAGCAGCTTGTCGTAGCGCTCCACCCACTGGAACTTGAATTGGCCCGCACCGTAGAAAGAGAGCGACACCAGTGACACCATCACCGTCAGCGTGCAGATGAGCAGCACAAGGATCGCGATCAGCATCGAGCCCTGCGGTACATGCCCAGGCTGACAAGGACTGTAAGAATGGAGCACTGGCTGAGCACGATGAAGATGCCCCGCCCTGAGAGAGCACTGCCATGTGCCGAGAGCCAGATGTCAACAGTCTCGTGGACCAGCCTCCCTCCATCAACGACTTGCAGGAGTTTGGCCAGGTACAATGTAGAGTGCGCACATGGGAGCTGTTGCCGACGGCGAGGAAGACGGGCAGCGTGGTGGCGCAAGGCGAGAGGGCGGGCACGAGGATGAGGCCGGCGACAGCCGCCTTCTCCATGCTGTGGTTGTGCGCGTGGCCGTGGCCGCCGCGCTGGCCCATGAGGTAGAGCCCTATGTAGCCCGCGCCCAGGAAGACCAGCAGCAGCGACGCAATGTGGTGCACCGCCTCCTCGCCGGCCAGTGTGTGAGCCATGGTCACGGCCGTCAGGCCCAGCAGCGACGTCGACAGCACGTGGCACACCGCGCCGACTGACGCTGCGCGGTGAGGCAGGGGCACCGGCTGTGAGGAGGGGCGCGCTGCCGCGGGCGCGGGAGCGGCAGAGGGGCCGGGGCGGGGGCGTGGCCCGCCGACGCAGGCGCAGGGACTCACTGACGAGCAGCGTCTGGGAGATGGACCACTTCTGGGCGCGGCCGACGACCGAGTAAGGCAGCCAGTGCGTGGGGATGAAGGAGTGCAGCAGCGAGACGGTGGCGATGCCGCCGATGGTGGACAGCTCCTCGGCGTCCACGCCCATGGCGGCGCGCCGGGGGGGCCGAGGGGGGCGCTGCCTGGCCGAGGGGCAGGATGCGAGGCGGAGGGGACGGGCTGGCGGCACGGGAGGCAGGCGGGCGGCGGCGGCGGCGGCGGCAGGGCGCGCAGGGGGCGGGGGGAAGCGGCGCAGCAGGGCGGGCCAGGCCCGCGCGCCGGGGAGGAAAATGCGTGTATATTAAGAGATGGGGAGGCCATGTGTGGCCAAGTACAAAGGCAAGCACATTGGACAAATGTACGTCACCTGCTGCTAAGCTGACCCGCTCAGTAACCACGAGTCAGCACATAGAGGTCGC
>WELB01000310.1:45115-56528 GCA_009602725.1 Spirogloea muscicola | reverse complement strand
AAAAAAAAAAAAAAAAAAAAAAAAAAAAAAAAAAAAAAAAAAAAAAAAAAAAAAAAAAAAAAAAAAAAAAAAAAAAAAAAAAAAAAAAAACCAGCTCCCCGCCCCCGCCGCCGCCATGGCCCCCCCCCTGCCCCCGCCCGCCGGCGACGACGACGAGCGGCGGCTCAACGAGCTGGGCTACGAGCAGCAGTACCGGCGGCACATGAGCCCCTTCCAGCAGTGGGCTTACACCTTCTCCTACACCGCCCCCCTGGGCTTCGTCATCGGCTACTACGGCTTCATGTACAGCTACGGCGGGCCCGTCACCATCTTCTTCGGCTTCCTCGCCACCGCCCTGGGCACCCTCTGCATGGCCTGGGCCATGTCCGAGGTCATGTCCGCGTACCCCACCCTCGGCAGCGTCTACTACTGGGTCGCCCAGCTCGTCCCCAAGCAACACGCCCCCTGGATCTCCTGGTTCACTGGCTGGGTGTACCTCGTCGGCAGCTTCTGCGGAACAGCGCTCAACGAGTACCTCCTAGCTCAGGTGCTCCACGTCAGCAACACTTTCCAAGCCGTGCAGGCTACATTCCACCTCCCATCCCCTGATGTGCAGCTTGCATTGTTGCCAGCTCGACTGAGCACGAAGAGGTCAAGAGTGCACGCGCGGTGCTCTCAGCAAGCTTCTGCAACGGCAGTCGAGCAGCACAGACCGTCCACTTGCTTCATGCATACTGCCCCGCACAATCTGCGGCTGCCTTGCAGCAGCACTTTGTTGGAGAGTACGTGCGGAAGTCTCGCATCTCGCCAAGGCAAATGCAGCTCGTGACATGCGTCACTGACTTGGGAGACACCAGGCCCCAGGTCACTGGCCACGGAACGTCTGACATTGTTTACGAACTGCTTGCAGTTCATTGCGGCGATGATCCTCCTCGGCACTGGTGGTGCTCAGGGTGGAGGCTATCAGCTCTCCACTGCTCAAGTGTTTGGTGTGACGGCGGGTGTATTCGTCCTCCACTATTTCATCTCCATTGTCTCAACCAGGTGGCTCGGCCGCCTGAGCAGCATCGGGGCTGCCTACCAGATCATCTCGCTGTTTGGAGTCTGCATTACCCTTTTGGCGGTCTCGCCCAAGTATCAGAAGGCCGACTTTGTCTTCACCCACTTTGTCCACGCCCCTGGCAATGGCATCTCCAGCTCAGTGATGGTGGTGCTGCTTGGCCTGCCTTACTTCCAGTCAATCTTGACCGGTTTTGAAGTTGGCTCGCACGTCGTGGAGGAGGTCACCACGGCCGCCATTGCTGGTCCCCGAGCAATGGTCCGGAGCGTATACGTCACGGCATCTGTTGAAATCGTTCTGCTACTAGTCCTTGGTTTTTGCATTCAGGTTCCGGACAACGTTCTCGGCTCAAATACAGCAACAGGTGCATCCCACAAGGAGTCTTGCTCCCTTGCTTTTACCTTCCCTACAGATGTTGGAGAGAGTGATGCGAAGTATGCCAAAAGAGCGCCTAGACACCTTCATGCTTGCTGGATTCAGTGAAACAAGCTCAGCTTCCGCTTCGGTATTTGTCTGCAGGTGGCGGTGATTCATCTGCTGCTATACAGATATTTTATGATGCATTTTATGCAAGGTATGGGACTGGAACAGCCGGTGCCATGGTCGTTGCTGGCCTTGCTGCTGGGTCACTATTCTTTGGGAATATAACCAATGTAACACTCACAGCGAGAATGGTGAGGTTTTGCATGCAGCTCAACCTTTCTGTGCCATGAGCTTGTCAGCCAAAGCCTGGGCCACTCAGACTTGAGTGCCCAACTTTCGCTAGTGGCCAATGCTGCTGTTGTGCAAGAACGAGCATGCTTGTCAACCTTTGCCCATCCTTCCACTGACTTGCACTACCTTCGCTTGGACCTGTATAACAGGCATACGCGATGGCCAGAGATGTGGCACTGCCCGGCCACCAGTGGCTCGTGAGCCTCACCGCCAAGGAGCGCATTCCAATCAATGCAACTATTCTTACAGTCATAGTGTCGCTGGCCTGCACTCTTCCAACCATCTGGAGCTCCGTGGCCTTCACAGCCATCACAGCCATGTCAACCATCACAGCCTACATGCCCTACACAGTTGTCATCCTGTGCAGGCATCTCTTTGACAATGGCTTCGTGCCAGGGCCCTTCAAGCTTGGCCGTAAGGGTCTGTACATTGGCATCTGGGGCTCCTTTTGGGGGACCCTCATGTCTGTGCTCTTCTGCCTTCCTCCTTCCTACCCTGTCACTGGATCAACGTTCAACTATGCCCCAGTCAGTATGGCTGGGTGTCTTGGCGGTGGAGCCATCTACTGGTTCGCGATTGCCAGATATAACTACTTCGGGCCAAAGAGGACCATTGACCTGGTGTATCAGGAAGAGTGTTTTCCTGATAATAAGCCAGCAGCACTCGTTTAGGCAAAAATGAGCAGAAGTTGTTTAGCTTCGATTCAAGCAACCCTTATGCAACTACTTATCTGACGCAGAGTGCATCTGCAGAATGATGGATCACGAAGTAGATTCAATCCAGAAGATGGTAGATGCAAGTGAACACAGCCATTGCTCACCTTCCATGATACTCCCCTGACTCTAAACCTTTGCAACAGTCGATTCTTTTCGGGCTGGCTTTTCACAGACTTTGCCCCCATTGGGAGAGCCACTTCTTCTTTGCAATAGTGGCCTGCTCAGACACATCACGAGCACAGTAACATTGACATGCACCACTAAGATGCAATTTTAGACGGCTGCTAGTACTCAAAAGTGAGAGGTCCTAAACAAAGCTTGTTCAAGTACAAGTGATGTTACAAGTACCTTGATGGTGGAGGACCACGGGCCTTGGTTGATGTTGTTGTGACGGAGGATCTTGAATGTCCAGCATCTAGCGCACATCGTTGGCCACGCAGTGGGCAGTGCAGAACACAGAGAGCTGCAGCATTACTTCGACTACCCCCAATGCGATCAGCTCCTGCCAGCTGCAGTCGATATCTTTGGCTATTTAGGTCCTCGTTTCCACACTCTCCTTCAAAATATTGCCAATCTAGGCCATGCGCAGCGTGCAGATGTGTTTCCGGCCGAAATGGGCTTGCCAGCTGCATATCTGTTGTTTGTTACGACGAGGAGTTTCGGCCTGTTTGCAGCGTGCTCAGGCCAATGCTTTACACCAAAAAGCTGGGCGAGCTCTAGTTGCTGGCAGATGGGCTAGATGGCAGAAGAATCTGCCATCTATTATTTAAGCATCAACTAGCGAGCTCTATGTATTGACCCGTGGTTGCTGAGCGGGTCAATCTGCTGTGAGTGATGTACGTCATTAGATGTGCTTGCCTTTGTACTTGGCCATTTTTGCCTTCGTTTATTTCAAATACACGAAACTTCCCTTGCTGCCACAGTATGCCCGAGTTTGCACTGCACTTACTGGTAACATAAGCAGATTCATGGTTGTAGGAGGTGCCATTTCAGCAGCAAGCTGCAAGATGTGCAACTTGTGGAGTCTTGTGATGCTAGCTTTAGCGCTTTCCCTTGGCCCCTTCGAACTTTGTTCGTTCTTTTTTCTGGGCTGGCCTCTCCCAGCTACTGCCCTCTCCTGAAGCGTCTTTCTCCCTGTGATGCAGGCAACAAACCCGGCGAAGCTGATTAGCCAGATTCTGCTATCATCGGAGGTCAAGACGTACTGTGCGTTGCATGCGCCGCCAAGTGTAGATACTACGTTATTAGCAGGTCAGGGCCTGGCCTGTGCTGGCCGTCGAGAACATGATACTGTCAAAGCACTTCGTCGTCAAAACCCTCGCTCTCGCTCGCCATGTCCTCCTGGCCGTGGTCGATGTCCTCGTCGACCTCGTCGGCGCCAGCATCGTTGTCCACCGCGTCCTCCTGTGTGGCGAGCTTCCCGATGGGCACCAGGTCCTGGCCGGCCTCCCGCACTTGAGTGAGCTGCGACCACGCATCGTCGCGCTGGGGTCATGCTGAGCTGCGAGGCCTCGCGGGGTGAGGGAGCTCGGCAGGGCCGCAGCTACCTCGTCCGCCAGGCGCTCCTCAGCCTCCGCAACGAGCTGCTCTTCGTCGCCGGCCGGGGCTGCCGACCACGGCGCCGTGGCCTCTACCGTGGCCGGCGCCACGCTCGGCCGCTGCAGCATCGCAGGCTCACCGCGGCTGCGGCGCAGGCGGCGGCCGGTGCAGCGCAGCGCCAGCGGCAGCGTAGGAAAGAGATCGTGTATTAGAAAGAAATGTAGGCCAAATGGCCAGGTACAAAGGCAAGCACATCTAAAAATCTACATAATCTACAGCAGATTGACCCGCTCAATAACCACGGGTCAAAACATAAAGGTCACTACTCGATGCATGAATACTAGATGCCAGGAACGGAGCCCTTCTGCCACCTACTAGAGCTCGCCCAGCTTTCTGGTGCAAGGCACTAGCCTGAGCACGCTGCAAACAGGCCGAAACTCGTCGTCGCAAGAGCGACAGATATGCAGCTGGCAAGCCCATCTCAGCCGGAAACACATCTGCACGTCGAGTGTAGCCTAGATTGGCAATGTTTTGAAGCAGAGTGTGGAAGCGAGGACCCAGACAGCCAAAGATGTCGATTGCAGCTGGCAGGAGTTGATCGCATTGGGGGTAATCGGAGTAATGCCGCAGTTTTCTTTGCTCTGCTCCGCCCACTGCGCGCCCAGCAATGTGTGTTGATGCTGGGCCTTTATATGCCTCCGTAACAACAACGTCGACCAGGGCCCGTGGTCCTCCACCAGGTTGCACGCCCACAATGTCAAGTGTGCGGCGATGATGACGTCCCTGGGCGTCCGTGGTGATAGGCATGATATTGTTGACTTCCACGACCGCACGGTAGCCGGCGTCGCGCATCAAGCCCGCCAGGGCATCGCGAAGGAGGTTGTGAATGCCCACCACTTCCGGTCCAGTGGGGCATCTCAGCATGTGAGTGGCGAGCGCAGCACCCTCTGCACGGAAGCCGCACTCGCACTGGCGCACCCCAATCAGGCAATTAGGTGGGAGGCCGAGGAAGAGTTGAAGCGATGTCCGAAAGGCCTCGGAGCTGATGCTGAAGGCGTTGGCGACGGGGGGAGAGGTGATCCAGTCAGTGGCACCAGGTGTGGCCAGAGAAGTGAGTCTTGCCAAGCTTCTTGGATTGTTCTGAATCTCTGGCAGCCTCCTCAACCTTCTGCGGCAATTGTCTTCCACTGCCGTAACCAGTCTGGATTGTGCCCCTCTATCAGAAGCTTGGGCGAGGGTGGAGAATGGCGTGAGTAGGGAATGGAGAGAGGGGAAAGAGCTGATGGCTGAGTCGCGGATGCTCCTCAGATCCGCTTGGAAGGGGAAGGAGCCTTCCTCCACATTGCGTACAGGGTCGTGGAGGCAAGGGAAGCGCATGGGGAGCAGGCAGGCGATCTGGTGCCAGCAGCCCAGGAAGGCTGCTTGCGTCGTCTGCTCCAACGACCGGCAGCCAAGGCCGCCCATGCGAGTAAGGAGGGAGGCCTGGAGGGAAGCTGAAGCTGAGGGGAAAGATGAAGAATGTAGTAGGGCTGCCAGGGACTGCTGAAGGGAGTCATCATATTCCTTGTAGAGCTCCGCCACCATGCCCAATGGGGCGACTGTCCGTTGCAGATAGCAAGCCCGTTGGCCGATGCAGCGGGTGAGGATGGCCAACGCCAGCTGCGTGTAGGGAACAGGCACTTGCGGGCTCGCCTGGCTCGACGAAAGTGCTCGCCCATTGAGGATAGGGGCTGGAAAAGCCAGCCCAGAAAAGAATGAACAAAGTACAAGAAGGGGGCCAGGGGAAGCGCTAAGAAAAACAAGCACACTGGCTCGCTTCTCCCGATGCTTTTTGGTTACTGAGGGGGTCAATCTGCAGTAGGTTATTTAGATCTTTAGATCTGCTTGCCCTTCGTACTTAACCATTTGGCCTACGTTTGTTTCAAATACACGGAATTCCCCGATGGGAGACCGAGTAGCGCGGCCAGATTAACTGGTGGCTGCCAAAGGCCAGCCCAAAGGAATGGACAAGGTCTGAGGGAGCCTGAGTGCGAACGACTAGGAGTAAGAAGAAGCGCGGCCAGAGTAAGACATCAGCCAGGGAACGCTCAGTAACCTCTAGTCAGGAGATGCAAGTCCGGGAGGGAGAGAGAGAGAGGGAGAGAGAGAGAGAGAGAGAGAGAGAGAGAGAGAGAGAGAGAGAGAGAGAGAGAGAGAGAGAGAGAGAGAGAGAGAGAGAGAGAGAGAGAGAGAGAGAGAGAGAGAGAGAGAGAGAGAGAGAGAGAGAGAGAGAGAGAGAGAGAGAGAGAGAGAGAGAGAGAGAGAGAGAGAGAGAGAGAGAGAGAGAGAGAGAGAGAGAGAGAGAGAGAGAGAGAGAGAGAGAGAGAGAGAGAGAGAGAGAGAGAGAGAGAGAGAGAGAGAGAGAGAGAGAGAGAGAGAGAAGGCGCGCTGAGGGCATGAAATGAGAGGGAGGCCAATACAAGCCAACCGATGGGAGGGGAAAGGGGTGTGTTTAGTTACAGAGCTCAAGGTAGCTCACGGTAGCTCACGACGGACCCACTTCACCGGGAGGCGGGATGCCGTCGGTAGGCGTGCACGTGCAAGGGCTGCTGGCTTGCTGGCGTTCTCCACACGTATACTTCAGCTCAAAACTAGTCACCATCATTTGACGACGATCTCTATCCTTGACGCGTCTGACCTCGTCATCTTGGCCAGTCGCTGACCCCTCGCCCTCCTCCTGGCTCCTCAGTATAGCTTGTCAAATATGCATGTGCTCACTCGGGGATATTAGTGTCCCCCTTAGCCAGCTCATTACCCAGTTGACAGGACATTTGTTAGGCTAGAATTGGCCTCCCTTTCATATTCATGCGCACCGCGCGCCTTCTCTCGATTGACCATGGCAGCAAGCCTAGTATGTACAGTAAGGAACAGCTGCGACATTGCACAATCACGGGCACAGGCTCAGGTCCTTCACACACCCGTGCTGGAAGATGAGCACATCCGACCACGCAGAGCTCGCAACCGCCTGGCTCAGGACACAATCTCAAGCAGGGCCCACTTCTCATCTGGCTGTGCTTGTGGATGGCCCGCAGGATACAGGGCAAGAAGGCGCCTGCGTGGTAGAGGACGTCTGCCATGCAGATTGCTCAAGTGAATGGCCGCACACCCACCTTCAAAGTGCTACATACTATAGAAGAATTTCCTTGAACTTGCTGCTCCTGCTCCTAGTCCTTTCTATCAAGATCGACGGTCTCAACTTCTTCCTCTCGTCACTCAAAGTCCTTCATTGAGCCTTTGACCTTCTCCGGATGTCCAACAGACCGCCCTCGTCTCAGCAGTACAGACGCAGATCCGATCACGTTAATACAGTCTGTCTGATGGCACACGAAGTTCAGAGTAGCACAGAGCTCTGCCGCACACAGAGGCCAGTTCACACGCTCCGCCTGGTGCATAGAGAGCCGCACCCATGTGGGTGGCAGTCATAGCTAGGGCGCACCAGAGCAGCGCGGTCGCCCGAAGAATAAGCGGTGCGCGGGCCACCCCTTTTGCAGGAAGGAACGAAGGGGCTCTTTCAATGGAGGCGAGGACTCTGAAAAGCCAAACCAGAAGATATAAACAAGGTCCAAAGGGCCGAAAGCGCGCAGACTTCATAGGAAGGCTAAGTCAGATGGTCACGTAGCCCAATCGGACTGTTCACAGTAGTACCACATTCAACAATTTTTACATGCTGAATGCAATGCACAGTAGCGACTTTACACTCAAGCACCACTTGCTCCTGCTCGATCTGCAGGTGAGCGAGCTCAGGTGCTATTGCATCTACTCTGTCAAAATTGTGGCTCGCAATGCCAGCACCAGTGGCATGTCGAGCTGGGACGAGTGAGGCCCTATTAGTGCGTCTATGCTGTTGAGGACCAGCATCTATATACATGACCGCCGCACTCCTCAGTTTGTGATCCTATGTGAGAAGTATAGAGCATTCACATGCACTGGAAGAAGCACATGCCATAATCGATGGGGCTGAAGGGTTACTCTGTGATTGACAGGGCCTCTACAACAGTGCTCTCATGGCGCTTCTGGAGGACATCCGAAGCCAACTCGTACATGGACTTGTGAAACGCCGCAACTTCTTGCAGCTCTTGGTCTTTGAGAAGTTCTAGATGGGTGCGTGCAGCTCTCCGCTGCGCCGTTTCTTCCTCAATTCGCTGCTTGAAAAGCGTCGAGTTACGCACGGTAGCTCCCATCTGATGTAATCGCTTCACCTGCATGGTGGTCAGGGCAGTGCTCACCTGCAGCATGCAGAAAGGTATCAGGTCATCAATCACGACAGCTTAACAAGGCCACCAGACAGACCATCACAAGCTTCACAAGGACACCATGGATGCTCTGCAAAACTGCTACTCTGATACAATCTGTCAGCACATCAACATGCTCAAGGACAGCAATGAGGCAAAGCTTCGGCAGCATTCGGTGTGTGCCAATCTGTATATCACCTCTAAGAACTCCGCTCCAAGATTAAGATCCTTTTGCGAGCTGCTGCGGGCCATCTTGAGGGCGTGGAGTGCTGCGCTGCTGTCATGTACAGTCTTGTTTTTCCGGAGCTGGACTTGCTCATTATACAGGTCTTTTGCAATGGCAAAGCTCCGCACAATATGCTGCCTCTGCTCTTCCATCTCCTTGTTCAGCACCATCATTGCTCCCTCCTTTACCAAATCTTTCAGTGGCCGATGCTGCTGCAGGACGACTGGAGTTTTGATAGGACTGCGGGGCATATCAGCTTCAAGCAGTAGCCTTTTCTGGTAGGCAAGGACTGCCCTGGCAAATTCCTGCACAAGAATGGAAGCAGTGATCACCACCTTGCCAGCAATGCTTTACGGCATCTGGATGGCTTGTCTTCTTTGTGCTTAAGGCATGTGCTGATTGGTCCATAATGCTCGTACAACCCAGCCAGACAGACAGGTGGAGGGCTAAGTACCTGGTATGCACGAGGGCACTCCGGGTAATCAAACACGCTCTCAAGTGCCTCAGGCATTGAAGTGATGTGAGCATCTTGCTCATGGCGCATGCGCTCTGGATGGAACTGCAAGAAGCCGTTTGAAACATGAGCTCAGACGTGGCATGGCATTTTTTAGCATCGTCCACCTGCAAGCATAATACCTGCAAATACTGCTGTTTGCAACAGACAAAGCTGTTCGTACGGCTTTCAGCAGCATGCCTAATTTAAAAAGCGCTTGCAACACTGAACCATATAACATGAGGATTATCGTGAGTCAGTCACAAGGTTTTGCATATCCATCTCAAGACAGGAATTATCTCAAGCTGTGATAGGAATAGGGTTGCAACTGCATCCAAACGCTTAGCAGCATTACCTGCAACCCTACAATGTATCTGCCTTCTGCAGGATTGTAGCCAGGGTCGTAGAAAGCTTCCACAAGGCCATCTGGAGCATGAGCCATTGCCTGAAATCGACCTGCCAAGCGACGCACACCCTGGCGCACCGCGAAGCCGTCGTCAAGAATGGGAATGGGTTAGAGAAGCGAGCTAACAGCTCTGAACATTTGCAAGTGCGTCTTGCTGTGCACGACACTTGTCTCCAAAGTAATCTACGTTTGGCATGTACCCCAGAGTGGGGTTAGGCTAGGAGGCTTTGCCTGGTGGTGATAACTGTTGACAACGAGCTCCTCTCCATGGCCGCGCGCCTTCAAGGACTCGTGAAACCACTCTGCCAGCGGGGTTTTGGCGATGACTGTTATGGGATGGCGATGCCCATCGTAGTCACCGTAATTGATGTGCTGCACTTTTGCGACATCGCCACGCTGGAGCTCCCTCTCCACATCCTGGCAGCACAGATAGATAACGACCAAATGAGTGGGTCACGGTTCCAGCAAGCCCTGCAATAAGCACCATCACAACAGCCTCCTATTGGGTACCCTCAGTGCCCCGATTCAGGTACCAACATGCAAGACCTGTACAAACCAACTTGCAAGACCTCTTCACGCAGTCCCTTGGGACGGCTCAAGCCTCTTCAGCAGCTTCGGTCATTTTGAAGGTCAGGTTATGATATGCCCAGCTTATCGGACCTGGGACTGGTGTCAGGCACTCTACGTGTGACCACAAGCTGCACCCGCAGCGCTTCACAATCGGCCATCTTACTGTGTAGAGGCTGCCGCCGCAGGCGACATTGAGGACTTGAGAGCCGCGGCAGATGCCCAGGTAGGGGATGTTCCTCTCGAGGCAGCGCTTGGCCAGCTGCAGTTCAATGGAGTCCTTCTCGCGATCGATCGTGACGTCACTACTGTGCGCAAGCCGGACCTCCTCCATCTCCTGCGGGCTGAGGGTGGAGAGGTCGCTCTCGTACAGGCTGGGGTCAATGTCCTCGCCCTCGCACAGGAGCACGCCATGGATGGGCTCGAAGCTGTCCAGCAGGGAGTGCAGGCCCTTGACGCGCGGCACGATGACCGGCACCGCGCCATAGCGTACAACCAAGTCCAGGTGGTACTCGCCTGGTCGACCGTAGGCCCGACGGGCACAAAGCTCGTCAGGCTAGGCACGGTAGGTTCCCACTTGAGGGCCTTGCAGGCACAGGCGCGACGAAGGCAAGGCCCTTTGCAAAGCACAGTCGCATGGAGCGCAGTAGGGAGGGTGCGGGCGCCCACCGACGAAGTCCACGAACTTGGACTTGCGGACGGTGCGGCGGGAGACGATGAGGACGCGGGGCAGGACGTGGGCGAGCTCCTGCACCGCGGCGCTGGCGCCGGCGTGCGGCGCCCGCGCGCGGCCCGTCATGGGGCGCCGAGCGGCGGGGCGGTCGTTGGGGGGCGACACTGGCAGAATGAGGCTGCTAATGAAGGAAGTGCAACTCTGGAGCAATTCTGGAAGCTCAGGGACGCCATCACCGTCGCGATACAGACATTGCGGGTGTCCAACCTGGCGGAACCTGAGAAAGCTGCAGCACAACTCTGACTAGCCCTTGGTACCTTGCTTTCTGCACCATCAGGCTCCTTCAGACCTTGTCCAATCCTTTGGGCTCTCAGGCATGCAGGGGGTGTTTATGGAGGCGGGCTTCAAGGTTCAGGCTGTTGGAAACACCACAATATCCCCCCAGCTGGGCGCGGACGGCCAGCCCCATACTCGACATCTTTGGCTGTCTGGGTCCTCGCTTGGCGGCTCGGAGTAAGGAGCGCAAGTACTCTGACCACCCTCCAGGCGATGCCTTCGCGGCACTGGCCATTGACGTACACGGGGCATTTGGCAGTGGCTGGTTGGATCTCCTCCAGCGGCTTGCCCGGGAGGCCATCGAGCGGCGGCAGGGTTCGCCAGGCTTCAATGCTGCCGGCTCCCTCTCGCAGGTCTTTCGGATGAGGCTGGCGGTCTCGCTGCAGCGCTCTTTGGCTCATGCGGTCCACGCGCGGGCTGGCCGTGCTATGGC
>WELB01000310.1:0-39953 GCA_009602725.1 Spirogloea muscicola | reverse complement strand
CCTTCGCGGTTCACTTGCGCGCAGGCCGAGCTTTGGCGGCGGCCTCCGGCTTCCGTCAGGGCGACGTCTTTCCACCAGCTAGCTACTCGGATCTGCATCTCCTGTCTAGAGGTTACTGAGCGTTCCCTGGCTGATGTCTTAGTCCTAGTCGTTCGCACTCAAGCTCCCTCAGACCCTGTCCATTCTTTTGGGCTGGCCTTTCCCAGCCACCAGTCAATCTGGCCGCGCTTTCTCTCTTAATGATGCCGAAAAAGGACTACACTACCAACACGACAACGCACTAGGGAAGCCCAATGGGCGAGCCCTTTCTTCTGACCTGCGCGTCCAAGCGCGCTTCGCGGCCGTGGTCGACAAGGCCGCCTACACCACCGCCGTGCTGCAGCTCCCCGAGGCCGACTTGCGCGGGCGCGCGATACTTCAATCGGCCTCCTCCCCGGGGGCAGCGGCGTGGCTTCAGGCCCTCCCCATCAATGACGCCCTCACTCTCCCCGATGAGGTATTTCGCACTGCCGTCCACCGGCTCCTGGGACTGCCGCCTCCATGTCTCCAGGGCGTGCGTCAGTGTGTATGCGGCGAGCGAGGGGCCGAGTCCGGGGAGCTGGCCGCTCACTGGCCGCTCATGTTCTGCGCTGCGCCCACGGCGGCGAGCGGACGGCGGCCCACGACCGCCTCCACGATGCGATGCATGGCATCCTGGTGGAGGGTGGCTTCTCGGTGGTAGCGGAGCAATCCTGTGTCATGCCGCTCCAGGAAAGGGCCGACGGTCTCCACGCCCGTCGCGTAGACCCGGTGCCCACCCCACAGGCCGGCGGGCCACGTCTTCTCCTGGACGTGGTGACCACCGACGCATACGACCGCTCACACCCAGCCCAATGTGCCACCAAGGTTGGGTATGCGGTCGCCTGCGCCGCTCGGGCTAAAGAGCTCAAGTACGCCGACCATCCGCGGGAAGACGAGTTCTTCCCGTTGGCAATTGACACCCATGGGGCACCGGGCGCTCGGTGACTCGAGCTGCTCACCCAGCTCGCCCGCCACATCATCGCCCGTTGCTTCCATGGGGAGCCGGTGGACTCTCTCTTGCAGCCGGGTCGCTGGCGCAAGTGTATCGAATGCGCCTGGCCGTCTCGCTGCAGAGGTCTATGGCCCGCGCGCTGCACCTTCGTGCTGGCAGAGCCCTCGCTGCTGCCTCTGGCTCTGGCCAGGGGACCCACTTCTAGGAGCCTAGCATCTCTGATCTGCGGCTGCTTAGCACGGGTTAATGAGTGATTCGTCTCTGCTTTGTTTCTCTGTGTGCTTGTTTTCCTTAGCGCTTCCCCTGGCCCCCTTCTCGTACTCTGTTCATTCTTTTTTGGGCTGGCATTTCCAGCCCCTATCCTCAATGAGCGAGCATTTTCTTCTTTCTTCTTCAACGCCGCCGGTTCGCTCGCCCAAGTCTTCCGGATGCGCCTGGCGGTATCGTTTCAACGCTCCCTTGCCTACACCGTCCACACGCGAGCAGGCCGTGCTATGGCCGTCTCCTCTGGGTCTCGGCGGAGTGCCTCTTTCCTACAGCGAGCTACTCCGACCTGATATTGCTCACTCGCGGATACTGAGCTTCCCTCTGCATCGTCTTGTGTTTGGTAGTGTTTTATGGCGTAGTCATTTTTCGGCACCTCTTTCTTTGGCTTTGAACATTGTCCATTCTTTTTGGGCTGGCTTTGCCAGCCCCTCTTCTCTATCTGAGCTGTCTGGGTCCTCGTTTCCGCACACTCCTCCAGAATATCGCTATTTAGGATACAACACGTCGTGCAGATTTGTCTCTGGCTGAGATGGGCTTGCCAGCTGCATATCTCCATTATTGCGACGACGAGTATCGGCCTGTCTGCAGCGTGCTCACGCTAATGCTTTGCACCAGAAAGCTGGGCGAGCTCGAGTTGGTCGCAGATGGGCTTTGTAATTGACAATTAGTATTCAGGCATCGATTAGCGACCTTTATGTTTTGACCCGTGGGTACTGAGCGGGTCAATCTGCTGTTGCTTATGTAGGTCTTCAGATGTGCTTGCCTTTGTACTTGGCCATTTGGCCTTCGTTTGTTTCAAATGCACGAAATTTTCTCTATGGGCGAGCACTTTCATCTCACAGCCACCAGTCAATCTGGCCGCGCTGAGTGACTGACTACCCCTGTAGCGATAACCTCCTACCAGCCGCATATTGACACCTTTGCCCAAAGATAAACAGCTCTTTCCCTTGGTGCTTCCCCTCGCCCCTTCTCCGTCCTTTGTTCATTTTTTGTTTGGGCTGGCTTTTTCCAGCCCCTATCCTCTAAGGGCGAAGCCCCCTTCTTCCAAATTACGGCAATGGCTGCTGTGAGAGGTCAGCCCAAAGTAATGTACACGGCCTGAAAAGGGCCGGAATGCGCAAGGGAAGGGGCTCGTTGCGGGGGCTGCCTGGAGCGGCCCGCAGGACGCAACGGGGCGGCGCGGGGGCGTTGGGCCGTTGCGTCCTCGTCCGGCGGTCGGCCCGCTAAAGCCCCGTACGCCCCCCATCGCGCTCACGTCCCTCGCGCATCGACGCCCTCGCAGGGGGCGCCGCCGCGGCCCGCGTTCAGGAGGCCGCCGCGGTGGCGGCACCCGCGCCGGCGTGCCCTCCTCTCCCGGATGCCACGGAGCCAGGCCGGCGCTGCTGTGCGACCGCCCGGCCGTGAGCGGAGAGCTTCCTGAGCTGAGCCACAGCCCTCTCGACCAAAGGTCCCCACCCTCGTTCGCCGTTCTTGCGAGCGCCGGCGGGCGGGACCTCTCCAATAACGGCCAAGTGAGAGAAGACTTTGCCTGGTCGGACGAGAAAGGGCAGTGGCGCCCTCTGCGCCGCCATGAGCGCCATGGAGGAGGACTCGGAGGCCAGGCCCACCGTGCCTGCTGCCGATGCCAAGGCAGAGGCTCTTGGGGAGAACCGTGCAATTGACCAGGACAACCTGGACAAAGACATCGAGGCGCAGAGGGCGCTGGCGCGGCAGGTGGTTATACTGACCTAGCACCGCCTTGACGTGCCCCTCTCCCCGCCTGGGCGTGCCCTCTCCTTACAGAAGCTCGAAAGCGCATCTCCTGCTGACCAGCTTTGCGCACATGCATGGCGCCCCCCGTACTTGACTCCAAAGCTCACCTTTCGACTCTGGCTGTGAAGCGGAGCAGGACGGAAAGCTGAACAAGGCCTTGGAGAACCTCCTGACTCTGGAGAAGCAGATGCGACTGGTACAGCTCTCAGCATTGCTGCATCTCCGTGCTCGAGGCTCGCTTTCAGTAGCTGTGTACCAGTGGTGGCTGCCGGCACGCCTTCTACTGCAGAGTGATTTGATGACTGCCGTTGAAGAGGAGGCGATGCACTGGAAGTGTTCTTCTCTGTTGTTTGTTCAAGGGGCAGAGGCTTGTCTTCGGGCGCTTGTTTGGGACTGGAGCTCTTTCATGGCAATAATCAACACTCTTTGTCAATCACAATCACTTGTAGTAGGCTGTAGTCAAGATGAGTCGTGCGTACAGAGCAGCTGGCTTGACACCTCTATTTTTGTGCCTGGACAGGCGGCAGATGTGGTCTCTACTAGGAAAGTGGTCCTGGCTATTATCCAAATCTGCTATGAGGCAAAGGCATGGAAGGTCCTAAATGAGCACATCATGCTTCTTGCAAAGCGGCGAGCTCAGCTCAAGCAGGTAACAGCTGAGATACAGTAGAAGCTGTTGGAAGACAACAGTATTCCAGCTTTTTCTGAGTCAGCTCTAGGGCGTGCATGCATGCGGTGACAGTTGCAAATTGTTACAGGCTTCCTTTGGGCAAGCTTGTAGCTCATATCTCTACATCTACGATTTCAGCATAGCCAAGACATTTTGAGGACAGTATAGATGCTTAGACTGTAGAGTAGCTTCACCTCTTAGTATGCCTGTAGACGTGATTGATAAACTTCAGTTGCTTAAGTATAGAAGATCTTGTCTTCTGTGCTGAATCCTGAACTTTGTTGCATTGTCCATGATCTAGGCAATAACAGCGATGGTACAGGAGGCCATGACCTATATTGATGCAACACCTGACTTGGAGACCCGCATGGAGCTCATCAAGACCTTGAACAACGTTACTGCGGGCAAGGTAACTTGTTTGTCAGAATATGATATGCAGGTAGCATGCGCAAAGACCGAACATAGTCTCCCTCACCTGAATGTCAACTGGAAGTTGTGCCTGCAGTTTGCTCATCTGTCCGCATTAAGTATTTTGCTCGGCCGGTTACCTTCGGTGCCATAAAATGAAAGACTGCTATGGGCAGTTTCAAACGAGAAAGGGCTTTTCAAGTCTCGCCTATGGACAAGAGGATCAGGGGTCTTAGAATTTGGCAGAGGGTTGAAGATCCACTGAAGAATTGTGCTGCTGTCTGCTGATGCATATGTGCTCATCTTTTCGAATTCAAAACTTTACTGTGCAGATTTATGTAGAGATTGAGAGAGCTCGATTAACAAAGAAGCTGGCAAAGATCAAAGAGGATCAAGGAGAAGTAAAGGAAGCTGCAGAGATTATGCAGGAAGTGGCGGTAAGTAAGTTGTTGTACATGCGCCCTGATGACAGCAAATGATCTGTTTGATCATTTGTTCAATCCTGATGCACAAAGCAAGGCACGCAGGAATTGTTTGCAGTGACTATGCAGGTTATGCTTCATTCTCAATCGATAATATGCTGATGCAGTCAGCTGTTGGCTGCAGGTAGAGACCTTTGGTGCTATGGCCAAGACAGAGAAGATAGCATTCATATTGGAGCAGGTAATTCTGTGCTCAGATATTTCAAGTTACTCATTTAAGCATAAGCAGGTAGTAGAAGAAATGAAGCCAGGAGTCTCCTTACTTTTGAGCTCACCTATGTCTGTTCTCCACAGGAGCAGGCTTTCAGCTTGCTTTTAGCTGTGCAGAGCAGCAACATAGGCACCAGAATTGAAGGACGTAGGTTTAGGCACTCACTTGCCTCAGATTGTTGTCAGGCTCGACTCTGCCTGGACCACAAAGACTACATGAGGGCACAAATACTGGCCAAGAAGATCAACCCTCGTGTTTTCACCGAGGAACCAAAAAAGGAGAAAAAGAAGGGTCGGGAAATGGATGCCACTGTTGTGGAGGCTGCTGCTCCTGATATACCCTCGCTTCCAGAACTTAAGCAGATATATTACGAACTGATGATCAGGTATGTCAGGCTGGTCACACTATATGAAGGCATCAACTGCTGCAGCAAAGGCCGTGCTTCTAGCCAGGGGAAAGTCTGCCTCCGTCTATGTTTGCCAAGGACGATGGTCTCTAAGCCTATCAAGAAGTAACATCTGCATCAAGGTGCGCATCGACGACAAGTCCTCACTCTTTTCAGAAACTTCACAGATATAATTCCAACAACAGTGACTACTTGGAGATTTGTCGGTGCTATCAATCAATATATGATAGTCCATCAATTCAGGATGACCCTATTAAATGGCAATCTGTACGTGCCTTTCCACTTGACCATCGATGCATAGCTCATCTTTGATGTGCTCCATTGCTTGCGCATTGCCCGTGCAACCCATGATGCCCGTTGTTCTTTGGTAGATATTCAATGTAGTCACCCTTTTGATGTAGGCTGGCATCCAAATGTGAAACAGGTCTTGAAGCGAATATGCTGGTACCTTACACTTGCACCTCATGACAGCATGCAATCAAGCCTGCTGCATAGCACGTATGAGGAAAGGAAACTCCGAGAGCTTCCCAAGTTCAGGTTAGCATCCTGCAAATGCTGCTAGTCTGGTGACCAGAGTAAGCAAAGAACAGAGCATGTACTGTAGATAGGAAGTCATTTCCAAGTTATGAGGCTTCTGACTCTGTATCAAGCATGACTGTCTGACCATATGTCAGGTCCCTGCTGAAGCTTTTCATCACCATGGAAGTTGTCAATTGGCCACATCTTGCCACCGAATATCGCTATGAACTTGAGGAGCAGAACGAACTCTTCGGAGGCGAGGCCGGCGGGAAGCCCCTGGAAACTCTTCGTCAAAGAGTCATCGAGCATGTAAGCTCAATCAGGCAGTCATCCAACCATGAAATGTTGATTGTGGATGCAGCACATGCCTGTGAGGCAGGAGATCGTGACTTGCCTATATTCTCTTATATCAGGTAATTCTGACATTTTCTAATGTGGTCTTCAGAACATTCTGGTGATATCTAAGTACTATACCAGAATCCACTTGAAGCGACTCTCGGAGCTTTTGGATCTTCCCATGGCTGTAAGTCTGAGTGCAACTATTGAAGGGGCACATACTTGTTCCAATGTTGTAAATGGCCGTACCACCAGGCTAAGCACCAGGCTGACACTGAGACCTCACCTGTGTGCATCATGTGTCCTCTGTCGAGCAGGACACTGAAAAGCATCTCTCGGAGATGGTCGTCTCTAGAGCATTGTATGCCAAGGTTGATCGACCTGCTAGTGTTGTTTCTTTCCAGGTAAGTCCCATGTTTGATTGAGGCAAGTAGCTGTACTCAGGAGATCATAATCAGATTGCATGATTTCTGTCCTATTTTGCCTGCCCTCCTCCTGTGTCATTTCCCTCAGTCAATCTCTCATGGAGCAGGGCCGCAAGGACAGCAATGAGGTCCTGAATACCTGGTCCATAAGCATAGAGAAGCTTTTGGACTTGGTGGAGAAGAGCTGCCATCAGATCCACAAGGAGACGATGGTGCACAAGGTCAACTTGAAGGTGAATTGAGCATGCTTTCCAGTTGGCAGTGGTGTTAGCCAGGCACCTCTGTGCGTCGGCGCAAGCAAAGGCTCATTGTTTGAGGATCATCACTGCAACCAGCCTCGCTTGGCTGTTGATTCTTTTCACGTTACAAAATGTCAAGGAGCAGGATCATATTGCATGGTTCATAGTGTGTTTGGCACAGGCAGGAGATATAGAGTTAGCCGCGCATAGAATGGGATGAAGACGACACAGGAGATAGTGGGTGACAAGTTTGATTGCCAGAAGCTGCAAGGGGTGCACATGTGGTAGTTCATGGTCGCTCGCATTGTGAGGGTGCTCGAAGCCAGGGGATACCCGTGGATAACACCTGGGCCAGCTCCGTGGCCTACTGCCTTGCCGCCCAGCCCGCTCTTGTCACTTCGGAGCCGCTGTCCTACCCGAGTAGGACAGCGGCTGTGTAGTGGCAAGGTGGACTTGTCTGCAAGCAATGCGTACACTCTGGCTGCTATGTGGGTCAGTGGCGGGCGGCCTGGAGGTCGAGAGGAAGGCAGGCTTTTGGCAACTAGCTTTTTGAGCTGCATCGTTACCTGAGAAGAGAGAAGGCGCGCGGGGCGCATGAAATTAAATGGAGGCCTATTCAAGCTGATACATTGTTTAGGCAGAGAAGAGGGAGTACTGGTGGGTTGTGCTTGGGAGTGGATGCAGGAGCTGGTAGGGTGCTTGCCGAGGTGGGGTGTGGTGGCGCTCTGAATCAGAACGGGCTTCGGATGTGGGCTTCGGATTGGGAAGTTGGTGGGGTGCCAGAGCAGTGGCTTTGTGAGAGGACTATGGCTGCTGATGTTGAAAGAGCGGCTGCAAATCCAGCCAGGTACATGCGAAGAGTGTTCATGACTATATTTGCCGAGCACAGGCTAGGCAGACAGGGCGCTCTTAGTACCGCCGTGCAAGTTGGTAAGTCAGAGGAGCAATGAGGAGCAAAGAAATCAGATGAAAAAATCAGATAAGCTGAGAACGCGGCTGCTGTTATAAGAAGAGCGGCTGTTAAAGGCCAGCCAGATGCATACAGGTGGTCATGACGGAGCCACAGGCTAGGCAGACAGGGCGCTCTTGTTTAGTACCCCCGAGTCAGAACTAGGAAGTCGGATGAGCTGAGGGGAGGAAGAGCAACCCCGCTGCGCAAGCCAGAGGCTGCTGCAAGGGCGCGAACCGGCGCGGCGGTGCAAAGCAAGCGCTTGGGACCGTTGGTGGGACATAGATAGCCGCATGCGGTAGCGGGCCACAATACCCAAAGGCACCGAGCATCCAGGAAGTGCGGCACCCTGTTCCCGGCGCCGCTGATTAGCTTGAGCAAAGGGAATGCGTGTGTATTAAGAGATGGAGGGCCATGTGTGGCCAAGTACAAAGGCAAGCACATTGACAAATGTAAGTCACCTGCTACTAAGCATGGCGTGCGTTGTGAGCCAGTCCGTTGCCCCAGTTGTTGCGAGCGATGTGAGACGTGCCAGACTCCTTGGATTGGTCCTGATATCTGGCATCGTCCTCAGCAACTTGCGACGCTCGTCCTCAACTGCAGCAACGAGTCTGGCCTGTGCCGCTTTGTCCGGTGCTTGGGCCAGCGCTGAGAATAGGGTGAAGAAAGGGGGCGGTATGCTGTGACAGGCCAGCCCGGGACGACCATGCCAGGCAAGGCCAGCCCAAGAGAAGGCGCGCGGTTCGCATGAAATCGAAAGGGAGGCCAATTCTAGCCTTACAAGTGTCCTGTCAACTGGGTAATGAGCTGGCTAAGGGGAACACTGATATCCCCGAGTGAGCACATAATATATCTGACAAGCTATTCTGAGGAGCAAAACCACCACCACGGAAGCCATTAGCCTGGGCTCATGCACGACCAGCACGCTGGTGTATTGCGAGTGCCTTGGGAGCGCTGTAGACTCAATGGTAGCCGCATTCTATAACATGCAACGATGGCTTGCGGGATGCCAGAATGCCCTAAGCTACCCGCCCGACTACGTCGGCGGGCATCGACATGCAGTGCCAGGCGATAGAGGAGGGAAGACCACTTCGTTCCGTAGCCGCCGTTTATGTCCATGGCGCATGGAAAGAAGTGCCCTGGGGGTAGTCAGACCTTGTCCATTCTTTTGGGCTGGCCTTTCCCAGCCACCAGTCAATCTGGCCGCGCTTTCTTTCCTGGGGGTGGTCATTATAGTGCCTCTCCTTCTTCCTCTCCGCATGATGTGTCGCCCAACCTGGCACAGTCTGTGTCTGTGCCCCTGGTTGTTATGCGTCGATGAGAACGACGTCGAGGAGAANGTCACCTCTCTCCCCTTTGGACACCTCCCTCTCTCTCGGCCAATTTAAATGAGCGCCCATGGCCCGCTCTTTCCGTCATCCGAGCAGCCCCTAAGCGCCAGCTCCGCGGCCGGCGGCGGCGGCGGCGGCGGCGGCGGGCCGGTGGCGACGTGCCTGTGCGCGCTGACGCTGCTGCTCATCTGCGTCATGGCCTTCTCCATCCGCCTCTTCTCGGTGCGCTCCGCCTTTCGGCTGTTCCTCTGGCGCTGCTCCAGCGACGGCGGCGACGGCGGCTGCCGCGCCGCTCCGCGCGGGCGGCATCGAAGCCAGCGGCAGCCATGTCTCAGGACCAGCTCGCATTGTCACGATCGCCGCCATTCGGCGCGCCGGGGCTCGTGCTTGGGCGTCGGCGAAAGGGCTTCGTCCAGGGCCTGCTGCTGCGCGCTGCCGTTCAGCTGTGTCGTCGCCGTCGCCGGCGGCGTCTCGGCCGTCGCGGAACGAGCGAGCGAGCGACGGCCGCCGCGGCTGCCGCAGTCCTCGGCTTTGCCTGTCTTGACCGCCTTCGCTTGGTCGCCGCACCGAGCCTGCAGGTCATCAAGTACGAGAGCGTGATCCACGAGTTCGACCCCTACTTCAATTTCCGCGTCACGCAGGTCAGGGGTTCGATTTCTGCCGTGCGCAGCTGCTAGACGGTCCCTGCCCCACGAGCTCCAGCACTGGCTAGCTCTTCCCGAACCCCATCCCCTGCGCCAAATTGGTATTAAATCGTGTCTTTTGTCGCCCTCTGCACACAGTTCCTGTCCAAGGAGGGCATCAAGGAGTTCTGGAACTGGTTCGACGACCGTACGTGGTCGGCAGCCGCAACCCCTCTCCTGCATGCTATGAGTAGAAGTGCTCAACCTGCAAGCGGCAACGTCTTCTGGGCATGCTGCGCCAGCTTAGAGAGCCGCTTGAGATCAGAGGGAGCTAAGCTGTCATGCCCTTGTGTACTGCATCCGCAGCTCTTAAACGATTGCTGCCTTTTGTCACTCTGAAGCTTCGAGCACTGCACAGACATTGCCCAGGTGTTGACACCCTCACTGAGAACCCTCATGTGGGTTGTCTCGCTGCACTGTGCAACAGGTACCCGCTCGGCCGAGTCATTGGCGGCACCCTTTACCCTGGTCTCAGCTTGACCGCCGGCTTCATGTGGTGGTATGCTCGCACTCAACCAGAGATGTGCGACGAGCTCATTCTGCAACTTGTGTGTTCTTTCTGCTCGTACACATAAGAGAGGGTACTTGCTTGACTTGCACAGTCCCCTTTCTTGTGATGGCCAAGAAGTGAGCCTGCGTCAAGTCTTAGTGAGAGCAAGTGGCTGCACTTGCAGGTTTGCAAACTTCCTACACATTCCGCTCTCGGTTGAGACGGTGTGCGTCTTCACGGCGCCAGTTTTCTCGGCCAATGCAGCATGGGCGACTTTCCTCCTCACTCGGGAAGTCAAGGGCACTGGAGCTGGGCTGACTGCCGCAGCACTCATTGCTATGGTGAGTTGATGAACTTACTTCGCACAGATTTTCGACCCCGAGTCCTCACAAATAGTGTCGATGAAGCAAGCAGCAGCCGAGTTGATGTCCCAAGGTGCTTGCTCTCAAGCTCTAGATTCTTGTCTGCCAACGCCTGCGCTGGAATAAGAAGCTGAATATGTTGTGCAAGGGACTCTGTGCATGTCAGCAGCTTCCCATTCCTCACGCCTACTTTGTGATCCCAGTCACCAAGTGCTTCTTGTCAAGGTAATTTGAATGAGGTTGACTTTGCTTGCAGGTTCCCTCGTACATCTCTCGATCGGTTGCTGGCAGCTATGACAATGAAGGCGTTGCCATCTTCGCCCTCGTCTTCACCTTCTACTTCTACGTCAAGGTGCGTCACTGATTGATGCAAGTACACAAAGTTGCGGAATAGATGTGAGAGTTTAGATGGCTGGTAATTCTTTTTATGCTTTTCCTTGCTCAGGCTTTTCAAGCACCCTGATACAGTGCTCTCTTACGATCTTAGCTATGCATGCTTCTATTGTGCATTCCCGCTACAACTGAGTCAACTCACTGTGTGCAGACGTTGAACACAGGCTCCCTGTTCTATGCCACCATGAACGCGCTGGCATACTTCTACATGGTCTGCTCGTGGGGTGGCTACACGTTCATTATCAACATCATACCCATCCACGTCCTACTCTGCATTGTCACTGGGCGCTACTCTGGGCGGCTGTATATTGCATTTGCACCCCTCGTGAGTTCTCTTATGCCTACTTCATAGCTGCAGGCACTACTGTTATCTGCACAGTAATACTGAAAGAAGATGCATCCTGGGTGATCTCAGAATTGTTTTAACTTCGTGAGAGATCAACGATGATGACTAGCATGGATTGCGCATGTTGTCAGATCGTTTTAGGGACTCTATTGGCTGCTATCGTCCCCGTGGTGGGCTTCCAGGCCGTCATGACTTCTGAGCACTTTGGCGGCTTCATAGTAAGACTGCAAGACACTTCCTGCCTCACCTAGATTAGAATTGCCTTTGCAAACAAACAGTCGATGAATCTGACAGGCAAGATGTAGTAATCTGTGTCCTTATGCTCAATACAAGGAAGAGTGAAGCAATAGTTGGGATTTTGAGAAGTCAAAAGCTTATTGCTGCTCTCATTGATAAATGACGCCTTTAGATATCAAGCACCTCATGCTACTCTGCTTGCCGTTTTTGGCAGGTCTTTGTTGCACTTCACGTGGCGGCAATGATTCACTACGCAAAGAACCTGCTCCCACCCCGAATATTCCGAACGGCTTCCACCCTCATCATTTCCTTTGGCACGTAAGTGGTCTGCATTCAAGACTCTCAACACACTTGGGTCTTGAGGTTTCATGCCCTTCAAGGCTGCCCAGCTTGCAGTAGCCACGCTCTTGCCAGCTTGCAGTAGCCACGCACTTTCATATAAATTAGTGCAATTAATTGACAAGGATACAGCTTAAGGATCGCCCAACTGAAGACAACAAGGTGCTCTATATGTGCCTAGCCATTGGCTGGCTACAGCCTGCAGAGCGTTTCCCGCAGTACAAGGTCTGACTCCGCCTTCCTTTGGTCAAGTGCATAACAGCATTGGGGCAGTCGCACTGGGCGCTTTCCTGGTGGCGGCTGTCCTGGCCAGCCCCACTCTTGGATGGAGCGGCCGGAGTCTGAGCCTGCTTGACCCGTAAGTCATAATAGGATTCCCTGCGTGCAGTCAGATGTTTGAGAGAGCCCTCTGCCCTGGACAACGAGAGCTGACGATAGGGCTCTTGTCGCGGTTGCTGCTGGGCAAGCGTGCCGGCTTGGCTTGCTGATCCCCCCCCTTCATGCAAGACCGTCAATTACTTGTCAATGTCCTGCATTGGTATTCCAACTTGGGTTGGTCACAGCCAACAGTTATATGGTTGCAGGCAGGCCCATGCAGAATCCTCTAAACGGCATAACTTCAGATAGGCAGTGTCAGTAGCGGAGGTGCTTACAGCTTTCAGTCTAGTTTTCCGAAGTTACAATAGTCACAGGCCCCCCTGCCTGCGACTGCGTCCAGGCAACAAATCTAAGGACAGCCTGTTGATAAGCTCAACTCGGACTGGGCGGCACGCATACAAGGGCAGCCACATAGACCACGTCAATGTGTAGGATGAATGCAAGAAAGCAAGATGCCCGTGACAAGGCTAGGTCCATGTCTCAGTCAAGCAAAGAGCTGCTCACAATTGCTATATCCCGTGTTTGCCAGCACGTACGCGAGCAAGTACATCCCCATCATTGCAAGCGTGAGCGAGCATCAGCCGCCGCAGTGGAGCTCATACTTCATGGACCTCCATGTTCTCGCATTCCTTGTCCCGGCCGGCATCATCGTCAGCAATCTTACCTCTCCACCCTTTGTCTCTGCCTGTTTAATGAGCTGAAGGAGTGGAGGTTGTTGTGCACCAGCCTTAGAATCTTGGTCATGAAAACTTAAGTGATGCCTGAGCTTCTGCTGCTTCCACTGCGCAGGCCTGCTTTCTGCCCCTCACTGACTCCAGCTCCTTCCTCGCCCTCTACGTCGTCACTTCCGTCTACTTTTCTGGTGTCATGGTACCCATACTTTCTGATCCTTGTGATCTGAACTTATGCATTTACTGTCACCACTTCTTGAGCAGGACCTATCACTCTATCAGGCTATATCAGTTACCTTGTCCCTTGCACTGTCATTGTAGAGCAGGCAGAGTGTTCAATGGATGCCATGCCGTGCTGGATGCTACTTCTTGGCCAGTAATTGGGTTCATGCAGCTCACTGTCAGATGAGATGTGCAGGTGAGGCTGATGCTGGTGCTGGCCCCGGCGGCAAGCATCCTGGCGGGTATTGCCCTTTCGGAGGCGTTTGCCCTTTTCACCAGGTCCCTCAAGACTCCGCAGAAAGTTGCACCTGTTTCAGCAAGCGATGTGCCCACGTCATCCAGTGACTCGATACCAAATGCACCAAAGGTCAGTTATCTATTTGTGCTTTCACCATCTGCCCATTACTCGTCAGACTTGGCATTCAAAATTGTAGATGGATCCTCTCTAGGCATTGCAGTACTCCTGCATTTCAATAGGTGCTGTCAAAAGCTCAGAATGTGTGGCAACGAATTGGTCTTGGTCTGGTCATGGATGCTCACAGCACGTGTTTAACCTTGCACAAGGGCCTGCTGTACCCATGTGGCGCACAGGTGGACGAGCCAGTTTCTGACGGTGCAGTTGGCGCAGCGACAACCACGTCGCTCAAGGAGCGCCTGACTGCTGCCACTAAGCGAGACAAGGCCCGCAAGAAGGAGTTGCCGCCAGCAGCCAAGGAGGAGGGCCGCCGGAAGAAGGGGGTTGCGGCCGCCAGCTGGCTGTTTGGCGGCGGCAGCAAGGTCTCCAGCGGGCCCCGCGTGGTGACCTGGGACATGGCTATCAGCTCGCTGGCTCTCCTGCTGTTCTTCACCAGCTTCTACGTTGTGAGCACTCGAGCCTCCCCTGCCTCTCCTTGTCTGCCACAGTATAGGCCCTCAGCCCTCCTCAGCTTGTACGTCTTAGATACTTCACCATTACATATCAAGTCCAGTTGCAGAACCTGGCGTCTACAGACTTTCAACCCCAATTAGAAGTTGTTGTAGTGCAGCCACCAAGCAATCCTGCTGCTTGGAAAGCTGCTGGCACTGCTGGAGTTAAACTTCGGCTGCTGCAGCTAAACGGGCAGTTGCAGGATCTTGGCCTGCAGATGCAAGGCAATATTGCGCTCCAACTGATCCATGCGCAAGCTGGCCAACCTGCCAGATAGTGATCCTCCACCACCCAACATGTCTAGTAGGCTCAGAGTCGAGTCCGCAAGAGCCTCAGTCGAGTGCCCGCGTCCTGCATGATCGCTCATCTGCTTCTCAGATGAGCCCAGCATGGCGGCTATACTTGGCACTAAGGGTGAAGCTTTGCAGTGGTGTCATGTATCCACAATAAGGGTAGTAGAAGTCAAAGTTGTCAGTCTCGACATTCCAAAGCCTTCTTGCTTAAAAGTCAGGCTTTGGCATTTCCAATGCCTCCACCCAGACTGTCGATCATTCCCATTGTGCTGCCAGTCCTAGTTGATTACATGTGGATCCTTATTATTAGACCTCCATGACAGTTGCTGGAAGAGGTGAAACAGCTCTGACTCAGCAGCTCTGGTACTTTGCTGTCGTTGCTGTCGGCGTGCGGGCAGATACACTGCGTCTGGGCTGCCGCGGATGCGTACTCGGCGCCCTCAATCGTCATGACTTCTGGAACGCACGTCTTTGACGACTTCCGAGAGGCGTATGCGTGGCTTGCTGAGAACACCGACTACAACGATAAGGTGAGCAGGGGCCACAACAGCAGCCGTCACAGGCGAAGTAGAGGCACGCGGTGTATCTATCTGGAGTAGGTACCTGCTAATTCAGGATACTTAAAGCCGTCCTTGGCGCACTTGAGAAGGTCACATTATCCAGCCTAGTTGTTATTCTTTTAGCCCTGACATGCGACTCCAACTTAATACTTAGAAGAACGACCTGCTGGGAGCAAAGTTGCAATACTGCGGCAGCTTCATGCTAAATTTGGCCCCCTTACCTCTATTGCAGGTGGCGTCGTGGTGGGATTATGGCTACCAAACGACAGCAATGGCAAACCGTACGGTGATTGTGGACAACAATACGTGGAACAACACGCACATTGCAACTGTGGGCATGGCAATGTCATCACGTGAACGTGAGGCATGGGAGATCTTCAGCTCCCTTGATGTCAAGTACGTACTTGTTGTCTTCGGAGGTGAGCCCAACCTTCCTTTCACGTTCTCCCGTCCTCTGTCACCTACATCCAGCCTCCTCCGTCCCCTATTTGCTTCACCACCTTTTATGACCCTCTACTACTTCCAGTTGCTTGCCTGTATTTGAGAATGGCTATATAAGTGAGGTCTGCAGCAAGATTTCCAGCTCCCCTGATGTAATGAGTGAAGGATGATCACAGGCCTCAGGCTTCTGTGATGAATCTGGTATCCATTTCAATCCAAGCTGTCATGTGGCAGCATGGCATGAGCAAGTGTGTCTCAGCAGCCTGCCGCATTGATTTTGTGGCCGCCGCAATGTCCCTGTGCCTTCGCCGCGCTTGCGTCATGTGCGGCTGTATGTGAGCAATAGAGTTGTGTGCCGCGATTGTGGGCTGGTGGTGGCAGGCCTGGTTGGGTACTCGAGCGATGACATCAACAAGTTCCTGTGGATGGTGCGCATTGGCGGCGGCGTCTTTCCCCACATAAAAGAGCCTGATTACCTGGTATTATTACATTTCCTTTCCCTCTCCTCCTCCTCTCCTTCTCTTCCTTCTTTGTGGCTCATCTTTGGGACTTTCCTTCCCCTCTGTCCTTCTGGCTTTGCCGTTGTAAGAGAAGCTCCTTGGCAGCCCATGCTCGTCTGGCACCGTCGGCTGTGTCAATGTCGAGCTGCCTCGCTCACTCTGGCCACACCAACCAGCAACTGAGGCCCCTAGTCCGGTCCGCTCTTGGCGGCATTGGGTTTCGGTGCCCAGCGGGATGGCAACTACCGAGTGGACTCCATGGGCACGCCCACCATGCTTAACTGCCTCATGTACAAGCTCTCATACTACAGGTCACCCCCCTCCTCCCTCTCCCTCCTTAAGGCCTGCCTAGCTCGCTTGCCGTTGCTCTTACTGCTGTTACGACCGTGTGCTGTGCCATTGCCTCCTGCAGCTCTTCTTGTAGAGTGGCCAGTGATGGCCGCTTGCTCGCCTCGTGACAACCGCAGCGCCTCCTGACAGCTGTTGCCTGGCCCACGTGCCCAGATTTGCCGAAAGCGACGGGCGGGGCTATGACCGCGTGCGTGGTTATGAGATAGGGAAGAAGCAGTTCAAGCTCACGCACTTTGAGGAGGTGCAGCCGCAGGCTTTGTCCTCCTTTGCCTCCAATTACTTCTGCTAGCTCAGCTCAGACCTCTCTCCAAGCTTCAGTCTTGATGCCTTCATTGTAATAGTTAGCCTTACTTGTAATATACAGCTTCCGAGATTGTACATGCAGGCTTGCCCCCCCCCCCTCTGTGATCCTTGGCTCTTACCCTTGCCCCTCCTTAGTGCCTCGTGTCTCCTCTCTCCTTGCTTCTCCTACTCTTGGTTTCATTCTCCAACACAACAGCCTCCTACCCTCTGCTTCCCACTCACCAGCCTGGCATGCCCTGCAGGCCTTCACAACGCACCACTGGATGGTGCGCATCTACAAGCTCCGAGAGCCCAAGAACCGGGCGCGCGGCAAGGGCCGCCGCCGGTCCAAGTCGGTACGTGCTGCAACAATCTGTCCCCCTCCTTGCATACACCGAACAAAGCCCCAGGCACAGCAAGACCGACGTGAGAGTGGCAGCTGCTGCATCGCTCTGGCTCTGGCCAGCAGGCAGCGCCGCCCAGCCAATGGGCTGAGCATGCGGCCGGCGGCGGGCTGCAGGGCAAGAAGGCGCGCGAGCGGACGTGAAGGAGGCTGCTCTCACGTCCCCATACCTCTCCTCTCTCGCTCTCCTGCCTCTCTCCCCCCTTTCTACTTGACTCTTCATTTGCGTTCTGGCCATGCAAGCTGGCGGAAGGCCGCCCATTATTAAGGTCAATTTTGTCAATGGGATGGGATTGTTTTGCTAACGACTCTGCTAACATTTGTATTTGGGGGAGGACAGTAGGAGGACGGAGTGGAGGGAGGAAGGGAGATGGGATTTTTGGGAATAAGAGGTCAGGAGCCCCAGGCAAGGCTGGCTGGGCCGCCGAAGCCGTCGCCGCCATTTCCACAGCCCGCGCCGCCGTCGTCCTCGTCGGCCCCACCGCTGCAGCCGCTGCCGTTGCTGCCTCTATCGCCGTCCGGGGCGGCGGCGGTGGCGGGCGGCGGCGGGGGCGCAGAGCGGTGCCAGGGCGGTGCAGCGTGCAGGTCAGCGGGGTCCCGCGGCACGGGGAACCCGGCGGCTGCTGCGGCGGGTCCCCAGCGTGCCTCCAGCGCCGCCTCCTGCGCTCGTGTGAAGAGCCGGCGCCAGCCGCCGGTAGCACCCTCGCGCAGCGCCGGCGCCTCGCCCTCGCGCACTGGCGTCCACTCCACATTCGCCAGTGGGTCATTGCGCATGCTGCAGAGACCGTAAGGCCGCAGGAGGGAGGAAGAAGAGGGAGAGACACAGGAAACAGAGAGTGAGAGCGAGCGCGCGAGAGAGAGAGAGAGAGAGAGAGAGAGAGAGAGAGAGAGAGAGAGAGAGAGAGAGAGAGAGAGAGAGAGAGAGAGAGAGAGAGAGAGAGAGAGNTAACATGCATATGCAATAATGACATAGCCCTGCACTCTGACTGCTTCAACAGTGTAACATGCATATGCAGTAATGACATAGCCCACAAAGCACACACAGCGCAAACTTTTGGACTGTTGCAAAATGTCCAAGATCGTGACAACCTTGCTCTCCTGATTGTAGACGACCTGTTGAATTATTGTTTATGCATGTGCAACCTTGTTGCAACAATGATTTTGAAAAACAATGATTGCGAAGGGTGACAAGTGTTGAAATCTTGAGCACTAGCCTTGCTGAGGTCACTGAACATGCTCTATGTGCTATCAAACATAAAACACAAAGCAAAGCAAGCAATTAATGGTTTCGACCGCCAAGTGCCTTCAGCACTTGCAATCACGAGACATGACAGAAGAACACGTTGTGCACGCTCTTCATGGTGCATCTTAGTTGCCTTGTTACACAGTAAAGCCTCGCTGACTCTGACTTCAGCTGTATGGTCATTGTCATTAGGAATCTGACATTGCCAATCGTAACTGGGACTTGAACTAAGTGTTCAGGCAACTAAATTTTCCACTTTCTGCAAGCTCTTGACTCAGTGGCAGTATCTATCTTAGCACACGAGTCTGCAGAAGTGACTTTCATGCCTTGAATGACTTGAAACAAACGACCGGCAACATACCCTTACCTAAGCATTCTGCAATCCTTCAGTCACAAGGCATGGGCTACAGTGCAATAACTACCTGATGGTCCACATACTTTGCCCACTTCCAATATATTCAACAGAAAATGCCGACTTGCTTCGTTGTGGAAATGCATGACTCCCAGACGCTACAAGACTTGATGATGGCCTTCTGATGCGTGTCAAATGGATGACTACTTGCTGCAACATAAGAACAGATGCCTTTTGACCCGTCATTGATCAACAATGGAGCGACAGGTCTCATGCCTAATTGCTGCGACTGGGGTTTCGCATCTGCAGTCAGCCTGTTACTGTCATGATTTGAACAGCACTAGGGAGCAGACTGTCATGATTTGAAGAGCACTAGGGAGCATGTGCACCTATGAAGTTACCTTACGAAGCGAGTTAATGCTTGCTTGTTGCTGAAGGCTGTGAAGTATGCAGAGAACGATGAATGACATAACCCCACATTACAGACGCCTCAATGTTCATTCTTTACTTTCTGGGCGCCTTCCAAGTGAGCCTCATTGTGAACATTCGACACGGTCGCCTCCATGGCTCGTGCACCATCACCACTGCTTGTGATAGGCATGTCTGCCGTGCTCACAGCCTTCACACTGTCTGGCTCCATGCCATCCTTCCTCTTGCCGTCCAAAGGCTGCTGTGGTCTTATGGCTCCATTGCTTCCTAGCAAGGACAGTGGTTCATGCCGGCCCTCCGCTTCAGCAACCGCCTCCTCCTCCGCAACCTCCTTAGTCTCCGTGGCCAGGCATTGCGCTCCCGGCCTCGTCGCCTCGAGCCCTTTTGCCACGGGGAAGTCCGCTTCCGGAACCCTCCTCCAGAGAGAATGGCACCACTGGAGCCAGTCTGGGTGAACAAGGTAATGGCCGTGCCTCAGCGCCCACTGCGCCTGTTTAATCAGGATTCGTGCTCGTCAGGTCCTTAGCTCATTAGAATCTTCAGGTGTGTCCACATGGCTGTCTCAGGTCTGCCACGACTTTGCTTTGTGCTCCATTCTATGAGAAGAATGAAGTAGAAAGGTCAAAGTCGTGCAGGTTCATGGACATGGGGTGCAGAGCTCAGTGTCACACCTTCTCGGTCCCTTTGTCCAAGGCGACGACATGGGAGGTGCGCTCATCCACCTGCTGGGAGCATACAGCTCCCAGCTCCTCGGCCAATCGCCACGACGGGTGTGCTGCAGAGTCCCGTGTGTCAGAGGGGAATACCCTGCTGAAGACGACATGACAGCCAGACAAGATCTTCCGCCGCTCGTTTCTGAGCACCTGCCGCCATGAACAGGAGCAGCGTTTATCTTGGGGTATTAGTGATAATTATACTAGCAACATCAGGCTCCAAGAGGCTGATGCAGGCCATGGTGCTGGCATGATAGCTAGGCCACAGTGCAGCAACAAACCTCACGAATGTCGCGCGTCCTACCTGGGTTGAGAGTAGTCACACCCCCCTCCTACACGGCACAGCTCGGACAGGCATCTGATAAGTTAACAGCTCGGTCCTCCTTAAGGTGGGGCTAATCTTAACTTGTCAAGACCAAGGGCACAATGCAAGTAAGACAGCACATGGTCAACTCAGAACAAGCCGCAACATGGGCCAGCTCGGGGTTTTCTTGAAAGGATTTATCTAGGCTCCAAATGGGCAGCTTGCAACGCCTAACTCTCATTGTGTCCAGCAAGTATTGCAACATTCGTTACTGCCCTTCTCTTTGCAGGGCTAAAAAACGAAGCATCGCACAAACCTGTGCAGGGTGGTGGAAAAAGGATCTGTGTAGCCTTTTGAGCAGCTCCAGGATTGAGGCAAACATGCCCGAGGACGCGCTCTCATCCAGGTGCTGCTCCACGAGCGAGGCGCCGGACAGGCCAAATTGTAACCGAGAGGAACGAAAGAAATGATAGCGCTCCACGCCAATGAGGTTGGATCGGTGTCTTGGCCAGACCTGCCTCATAGAATACACAGTAGACAGCGGGCTCAGCAGTGAATTACGCAAGTATCAGCAAATCTGCAGCCAAGAATAGTCTTAGTACCAAAGAAGATGGAGTACTGAACTCTGTGTCACCACCAACTAGATAGAGTACTTACCTGAGGGTACCCACAAATCTGCTTGCTCATGAATATCAAGCAAGCAAGCACTCAAAATACAGCAAGGCCAAGAGACACGAACATGTTCAGTGTCGTCGAGGATGAGGACAGCCGACTCAGCGCCGAGGACAACATCCAGGTCTTTGATGCTCTTCCTCGTGGAGTCGCTCTGTGAAATGATGCGATCACCAAAGATCCTCCCAGATGGGTCCAGCAGCCGAGCCATGGTGGAGGCATAGATACGCTCGCCCATCGTGTATACATAGAGCTGGAAGAGCTTGCTGGCCTCCGTCAGGAAATGAAAGACGCCCGGCCGGAGTTTGGTCCACAAATTGAGATGCGGCAGCCGATGCAGCTCGACCGAGACTGAATACACGAAGAGAAGCGTGAAGGGGCAGCTGCTCAGCAAGACCACCACGGGCGTAGCGCGGAAAGCTGCAGAAAGAATCATCTCATGGAGACACTGATGGCCGAGTAATCTAGTGTCGGGCTTACCACTTAGCGCTCATAGTCTAATAAAAATTTCAGCTCCAAAGCAGAAAGCTATAGCCAGTGATCTCTTTGTGCTAAATCGTTATTCTGCTTGGCAAGCCCTTTGCACAAGAATTGCATGCATGACGAGCGGCTGTTGAGCTGCTGTCCACCGTGCGACGAGGTAGATGGCTCGGGAGGGTACAGCAGCTCCAGGTATGCAACATCGTCGGCGTGGATGTCACAGAGACGGGACGAGTTCAGGAGCGTGTGGTCGAGATCCAACACGAGGTAGAGCCGCCGCTCTGCCAGGAGCCTCTCAAGGTCCGTGTTCCGCAGCCTCCCAGCCTCCTCCTCGCTCACCTCCAAGCCCTGAAATACATGCAAGGCTTGTCTTTAACGGCAAGTGCAGAGGCCAGGGCTTCGATTGGAGCTTGACTTTCCGGTCTGCCTGTTTGAGAAACTTGAAGATCAGACTGAGAGCGAGCATGAGGATGGTTTTCTGTGACTGAATGTATTAATCAAAATCGCGGCTATTGATTGCACACAGTTCGTCCAAGGTTGGCCCAATATGGCCAACTAGACATGGGGCAGCTCTCAGCTAGCTGACTATGACTTGAAGGTCACTAGGATACTGGCACATGGGCTCGACTGGCGGGTCAGGCGTACCGCATGGATGTACGTAAGTGCCACGCCAGAAGGCCCGGCTTCTGCTTCCTGCCGCAGCTCGCCGCAACGGATGCAGACGCCCCACATGAAGCCCGGGTGCGGTGGGCATGCCTCCGCCGCGGAGCCCGCACTGGCCGCGTTTGTGCCTGCTGATGGCGCCACGAGATCCTAGCTCCAAGCGTCAGGGGTTGTAGGTTTTGCTCCGAGCTACAAGCGTCAGGGGTTTTGGGTTTGCCCAGAATCGCACAGCAGACAGACAATGGCTTCTCCCTCTTCATGCAGCCCAGCTCTCAGTGGACTGTACATGCGACCAGTGCAGTCTGACACACCGCTGTGCTTGAGGCCCTAAACCCCAAACCCTTGAGCCCTAAGCCCGAAATCCTAAAGCCTAACCCTAACCCCTAAAACCCTTAATCCTAAACCCTAAATCCGGCCGGCCTGTGGCTGCAAGGCACTCCCGCAGAGAGACGCATGCGAGTGTGTTGAGGTCAAGGTCTTACGCTTAGACTTGGATTCAGGGCTCAGCGTTTGAGGTCGAGGGTTCGACTCGGAGCTGTGCTTCGGAGGTCTGGGCAAGGGAGGGGCGGGCTCACGTGGCGCTGCAGGGCCGCCGTGCTCGGCCGCCACCCTCGCCCTCTTTGGGCCCCGGGAGCTGCTGGCCTCGGCTCCGACATAGATCGTGGAGGGCTCGCCGCCACCGCCGCCGCCGCCGCGGCCGCCGCCGTGGCCGTGGCCATGACCCGCCGCCGGATGCGCCGCCAAGTCCGCCGCCAGTCCCGCCGCGCCTGCAGGCGACCCCCCCCGAGGAGGGAGAGGAGGGAGGGAGCGCGGCCGAAGCGAGAGGCCCACATCAGTCCATTATCAGCGGACGGGGAGGGAGGGCGGCGCCCGCCTCGTGCATTGAACCTGCCCGCAATTTCGAACGGGCCCTCGCCGGAGGCGGCGAGCCTCTCTCCCCCAGTTCACATCAATGGCTTACCAGTGGCCTCCCTTGTTTGGCGCGGCTGCCTCCCCGCCTTGGCCCCCCTCACCGCCTGCAGACCGTCGCGTTACCAGGCGCCTCCCTCGGCGCGCTCCCGCCCTCGGCAGTGCCCAACTACATCCCCCGACCCTCCATGGCTCAGGACTTCGAGGTTTCCAGGGATCCTCAGGGAAACAGCTCTTCCTGCTGACTCCGGATAACTAAGAATCAACACTTTCCAATGTAGGAGAAGTGGCTCTCCTAATGGAGGCAAGGGCTGTGAAAAACCAGCCCGAAAAGAATTGACATAATCTAAGCTCCCATTTGCTGTAGTCTCTTGCGTAGCTGTGTGCATTCGGCGCCTTTCGGCCCTTTCGGACCTTGTTCGTTTCCTCTGGGCTGGCTTTTACCTCCCCCGCCCTCGAAGGCAGAGCTCACTTCTTCCAAGGTAAGGCGATGGCTTTTACAAAGTAAGGCGATGGCTGAGAAAGCCAATGCCATCGCCTTACTTTGTGAACAGAAGCACCTATCTCAAAGGGGCCGAGGATTGTGGAAAAGTCAGCCCACAAAGAGAATGACCAAGGTCAAAGAATGACAGAGGAGCCTGGCGTATCGTGTGAGAGGCCAGCCCAGAAGAAATGAACAAGTTTGGAAGGAAGGCTCGGGATGAGCTCGCCGTCTCCGCCCAGCCGAGCAGTGCTCTGCGTGCTGACTCGTGGTTACTGAGCGGGTCAACTTAGCAGCAGGCGATGTACATCTGTCAATGTGCTTGCCATTGTACTTGGCCACTCAGAGCCTCCGCCAATACACACTCCACATCCCGTACTGTCGTGTGCATCAAGCGGGTGTCACAGCTTGCCTCCCGATCACCACCCTCCTGGCGGCCAGAGGCAGCGCTGCCGTACTCTGGACCGCCAAGTCTTCGGAAGCCCATGGGGTCAGACTGAGCGTTGTCCTCCATAACTCTCACTGGGACGCCCTCGTATTTTCACGGTCTTCACGCAGCAAGTCGCAACAGGTTGCAAGCACGTCTTTGTGTGCAGATTGTGCGCGGCACATGAGGGTGGCACACCAAGCACCGCTCCTCGCACACGCACCGAAATGTTCACCCTCTGGTCGACCTGAGAGGGCGACATTGCTTAAGGGACTCTCAGGCAGTACAGCAACTGTAAGCCATTTGATGTATGTACTTCAATATCCGTTCCAATTGTCAGTCCTTTGCCAGACTTTTCATTGTAGACTTTCTGTTGATGTAGACAGTCAATAAGCGGCTTCCTATGCCAGTCAGGTGCTCAAGTCTCGTGGATGGGCAAGAGCTCGTCACAATCTTTTGTTTGGAGAATCCGCTTATTGTCAGGGTTATTGTCAGGGTTGGAAGGAAGAAGAGAAGTGTGCAGAACAATTTCATTATTAGGGGGACGTGGAGGGGTTCTCAGATAGCAGCATTTATTGGGGATGCCCACTGCAACTTCTTGAAGCACCGTGAGTAAACAAGGGCATTGTCTAGTTTGCCAACTGCCACTATTTATTCTTGGGTTAAGCCGAGAGTAACAAGCATCCTTCTGCGGAGGCAAAAATAAGCGAGGAAACAAGCATTGACACGAGCACAGGCCGCTGCAGTAGTTGGCAATGACGGTCATCATGTGAACATGTGTAACTGACAGAGTGGAAGGCAAGTCGTCAAGCCCACATCGCAGGGCGAGGTCAAGCTGGAGACCACAATCAAATTTGGATAGTGACTTTGCTGATGGATTCCGCATTGCTAATGGCTGCCCAGGTTTCTGTCTCATAATGGCTATGTAAATTTCTGAGCTGATGGCAGCAGAAAATGCATGCGGTCCGCTCATGGAGGCATTCGACGTATTCTCTTGTGCCCAGAGAAGCAGGTGACGAGCGGTAGAAAGTGCAGCAACTTGGAAGGGAAACGCTTGGAAACGTTTCATCGAGGATGTCAAGCTTGCTCAATGTGGCAGTGGCTTAGCATGGGCTTGCACAAGCTGAAAACTTTGTGGGCGTGTGGTGACCAAAGCAGCCATGCTTCAGGGGGCGAGCTAAGAGCTGCCTTCCAAGTGACCTGCTCCACTGCCTAGCCATAATGCAGTTGGTCGTCTACTGCGGCGGAACTGGCGGAGGCGCATGCAAGGCATGGTGGGGTTGCGCACTTATTGCTCAACCGACAGGCAAGCCAGGCTGCTGGCATCAGTCATGGTGAGCAGGCACAGGGAGTTGCCATTCACGACAACAGGAAATTCTCAGAGGAGGGAGGAGATGGAGCAGCAAGCAAGCGGAGGTGGGAAGAGGGCGAGAAGGACATCAGGGGAGTGGAAAGAGGATGGAGGCAGGGGATGGAGGAGGGAGGAGGGAGGGGAGGAGAGCGTGGCCGTCACAGGAAGCCAAAGAATTGCTGCAGCTGGCCACCTTGGCCGAGCCGCCGGCGCTCCACGACCTGCTCGTAGATCCGCAGCGCCTCGCGCATGGTCGCTGACTGCGCGAGCGCGGCGGCGCGCCGTCGCCCCGACGGGTGCGTCGACAGGTACGACACGAACTCGGGCGTGCGGCTCGCGGCGTCCATGCGCAGGTAGAGGCCCGGCGCGACGCGCGGGTCGTAGCCCGCCGCCGCCATCAGCAGCACGCCGATGCGGTCCGCCTCCATCTCCATCCTGCGGCGGCCGCATCACGAGGTGAGACGTGGGCAGAGGAAGGTCGCCCACAACACAAAGCAACCTTAGGAGGGAGGTGAAGGTGAAGTGGAGGGAGATTGGCTGCCAGGCTCAGTCAGGCGCGGCGCCTGGGAGGAGGGAGGAGGCTCGGACTTGCGGGAGAAAGGGAGGGTGAGGAGGAGGTCGCCGATGTCGGAGGCGAGGAAGGGCATGCCCGTCGCCTGCACCAGCAGCAGCTTGACGACCGTCACCCACAGGCTGGTCGTCAGCCGCTCCGCCACGTGCCGCGCCACCACGTGGCCCACCTGAGTGCCGCAGCAGGCAGCAGCCACTGTGAGACGCCTGTGACATTGATGGACGCTAGTCTTTGCCTTGACAAAGAAGAATGTAATTAAGGAGAAAGGATAGCACAGCGAAGGAGGCGGAGGACGGACTGAGACGTAAGCAGAGGAGCAACAAGACTCGGAAAAGAGCAGGTTGGAGAGAGGAGAGGCTTGGAGAGAGGGGGTAAGCGGAGGACAGGAGAGAGGGGGGGCAAGATGACAAAGCTGGAGGCGGGAGGTAGGAGAGTGAGGAGCCTTTGCAGAGGACAGCGTGAAGAGAGGTGGCGGGGGGATGAGGACGGTAAGGTGAGGGGAGGGAAGGAGGAGGGGGGAGCATAGAGGAACAGCCAGATGAGACAGCGGAGGAAAGAGAGGGAGGAAGGAGGGAGGGAGGCACAGTACCTCGTGGCCGAGCACGGTCGCGATCTCGGCCTCGTGGGGGAAGAGTTTGAGGAGGCCAGTGAAGACGCAGATCTTGCCGCCGGGCAGGCAGAAGGCGTTCATGACGTTCTTGTCGACGACCACCACCTCCCACTTGAGGCCCTCGAGGTGGCGCGTCGCCGGGCGCTCGCCGCCCCGCGCCGCGCGCGACCGCTCGATCCACGTGTCCTCCTCCAGGTGCTCGTCGGCGCCGGCCTCGGCCTCCTTGTCCCCGCCGCCGCCGCTGAGAGCCGCGGCGGACGGCGCGAGCCCTCTGCGGTGCTCCTCGGCGGCTGTCGCGGCGTGGTCGCCAAAGAGGCCCCATGCGGCGCCGCGGTGCTTGTCCTCGGCGCGCTGCCCGAAGATGTCGTCGGCCGAGATGTGCCGTGGGTCGTGGTCATGGACCTGGCGCAAGCCGGCAATGTGGCGATGGTTGGAGGAAAACCACAAGAGAGGGAGAATGGAGCAGCAGGGGAAGAGGAGGTAGGGGGTGGGAGGGAGGAGGAGGAGGGAGGAAATCTTAGTAAGGAGGCGCTGCTGCGCACCTTGCCCCAGTCGTCCGCGTCGACCCCCGCGTAGGCGGCCTGGATGATCTTAGTGGCGACACGGCGCACCTTGATGGTCACTGGATGAAGATCGGGCAGTATGTTGTCCTTGAACTGCGACTTGATCTGCACGCCCGGATGCGATGGCGCAGCCTAGCAAGGCGTTATGAGGAGGGACACGGTAAGAAGGCAGCCACAATCACGAGCAAACATAGAGTATGGTAGGGAAAGGGGGAAGGAGTTGAAAGTAAACGCAAGGGGTGGGTGGGAGAGAGAGGGGGGAAGACAGGGAGGGAGGGAGGGAGGGAGGGAGTTAGAGAGAGAGGTAGGTGAGGGATAAGGGTAGGGGGACAGAGAGCGAGCAGGAAGAAGAGGGTGAAGGAGACAGACAAGAAGGTGGAGAACAAGCAGAGGGAGAGAGAAGGGAGAGAGAGAGGGACAGGACAAGGAGAACAATGGCAGTGGAGGAAGGAGGGGGGAGGGAGGCAAGGTGGCCGGCAGACAGCTCGAGAGATGAGCAAAGAGGGAGGAGTAGGAGGGTCTGCCTTTTGGAACTCGCTCTCGCCGAGCCGCCGCTCGGTCTCCGGCGAGATGAGCACGACGTGCCGCCGCTTGGTGTAGGGCACGACCTCCATGTGCGTGGCGACAACGTAGGCGACGCCTCCGGCAACGACGACGAGCACGGCTGCCGCCGTGCGGGTGCGGCCGCTGCTGGCGCCGCCGCCGCCGCCTGACTGGGCCTGTGCTGCGGAGCTCGGGAGCCATGCCTGTAGAAGAGGCCGAGCAACAGTGAGGTGCTAGAAGACAGGAGGGAGGGAGGAGTAGGATGGAGGGAGGTGGGAGGAGGAGGGCGCCCACCTCCACGCCGCGGCGCTTGAAGTGCTCCACGCCGCGGCGATCCACGTAGCCGCTGTCACTGAGCGCCCGCGACAGCGGCGGTGGGCGTCGCAGCACTCCCTGCCGCGCAAAGAGTGCCCACAACATTGAGCGCTGCACGTTCGTCGTCGTCGGCGCCGGATCAGCAGCGGCTCTGCCAGCAGCGCCGGCTGCCGCCGCCACGGTTCCGGCGGCATCGCCAAGGAGCCGCCGCGATGTGGGTCCGGCGGTGTTGCCAGCGGCCGCCGTCCACTGTGCCCGTGCCGCCCGCAGGAGTTGGCGGCGCCACTCGCCGGCCATGGCGGCGCAGCCGCCGCCGCCGCCGCCACCGACGCTGCGGCGGTGATGCTACATCCCTCCTAAGCACTGCATGCTCTGCCCGCCTCGACTCCTCCCTGCACTACTACGTGACTTGTCCAGCTCCGCTATCACCTTGCGGGCTCAGCTCGCAGCTCCACAGCTCGGGGAGCGCCCGCCTCCGCTACCTACCAAGCCGTGCTTCCACTTTCTACTGGAAAAGTCTTCCTCTCTCCTACTTAACCCATGTTTCCATCTCTCGCCCTCTCACCTCCCTCAAGTCCCTCGTCCCCCCCCCCCCCTCCCCCTTCCCTCTCTCTCTCTCTCTCTCTCTCTCTCTCNCCCCCCCCGGCCCTCTTCCATCTCGCTCTACCTCTCTTCCCCACTCTCCTCCTCTTCCTCTGCGTCTCCCCTCCCCTCCACTCGTGCATGCAAGGTCCTCCCTCGCTAGAGCTCACGTTCCCACGGGCCACTGGAACAACTGGAGCATGTGGGCACTGAGAGCCCCAGCCTGCAAGCAATTCACATTGGATGGCTGCAATCTAGTATTTTGCATTTTGCGCCATCCGGCCCATTTTCCAGGGAACCCACTTCCAGGACCCTAGCCTCTCTGATTTGCGGCTGCTTAGCAGGGGTTACTGAGTGATTTGTAGCTGCTTTTTCTTTGTGTGCTTTGGTTTCTTAGCGCTTCCTCTGGCTTCCTCTGGCCCCCTTCTCGTTCTTTCTTCATTCTTTTTTGGGCTGGCTTGTCCAGCCCCTATCCTCAATGGGCGAGCCCTTTCTTTCTTTTTCCAGACCTTGTCCATTTTTTGGGCTGGCTTCTCACAGCCACTGCTGTCAATCTGGAAGCACTTTTCTTCTTCTTCTTCTTTTTTCAGAGCTTGTCCATTCCTTTGGGCTGGCCTCTCACAGCCACTGCTGTCAATTTGGAAGAGCTGTATTCAATCCCAGCTATTTCCGGAATGTGACCTCACAGATAATGCTGCCCTCAGAGGCAAAGGCAAGCAGCACTTGATGCCCGCTGCAGCCCGCCAACGACCCAGGCCGAGGTGTCTGCTCCACCTCGCGTTGAAAGAGCTGCTCCTTCGCTTGTCACCATCGCATGTGTCTCTGCGCTTGTCTCGACTCCGCTACGCAGTCCAAAATATAGGAAATGCCTTTCATGCCGTTCACGAGTGTCCTTCAGCTATGTCATTGTTGTGTTGGCAGCCATTATGATGCATGCACTTGTCTCCTAGACCTCCCTATGAATGGACGCCTCTGAGAGAGAAGGCGCGCGGTGCGCATGAAATTGAAAGGAATGGACGCCTCTGAGAATAGCATCTTGGGAGATAGTTTGTCTCATGCAGTCTGTCACATTCCCAGGTCTTTGAGCAACACCAGTGGTGTTAACGCTTCCATGGTATTTATGTACTTTTGGGCAAGCTCCACGACATTACCCAGCTTATATGGCCGTTGCCTCAGGTGCCGGACGGTATAAGCTGCTCCTGGCAGTAGTGCCAATGATGTTGCATTCTGTTCCGTCCAGGCTCGTCCAGTAGTCCTCGTTATGAACACCCACTGCATGCACCTGGCTGGCTCTAACAGCCACTCTTTCAATATCAGCAGCCGCAGTTTCTGGGACCAACGTCACACTGTAACCCTAGCCACCATACCAAGGGCTTCTGTCTATGTAGCCCCACTTCTTGCACTAACTTTAGGAACAAAGCCTCTTCCAGTACATGGCTGTGTTTGGCCAGCGATGGCTGTGATTGGCCACGAATGAGCAAAGTTCGAAGGGGCCAGAAAAGCCCTAGCTTTTGCCTGAACAATGTATTGGCTGGCCACCATTCATTTCATGCGCACCGTGAGCCTTCTGTCTTCCTCCAGCTCGAGGTTATTGAGCCCCTCTTGCTGACGTCTTGGAGACTACTATCGAACTTATCAAGTCATCCTTCTGGGCTGGCCACTCACAGCCATCGCCCTCCACTGGAAGAGTCACTGTCTCCTTCGAACCTTTGTCAATTCTCTTTGGGCTGGCTTCTCTCAGCCCTTGCCCCCATTGGGAGAGCCACGTCACTATCTCCAGCGTCTATTGCCCACGCCTTGCATCTGCGTGCGGGCCGTGCTCTAGCTCTAGCTGCAGCCTTGGGCTTTCGTCAAGGCGAAATTTGTTCTCGGCGGCTAGACTTTCTGACTTCTTCTTCGTCTGACTTGCGGCTACTAACTAGAGCTTACTGAGTGATCATCCTACAGGGGCATTGCTTAGTGATGTCTTTCAGCGCTTTTCGGCCCTGTAACGATCCCGCCGTTTGGCAATGCCACACGGTGCTCGTGGCGTTACATGGCAGCTAGCCGCTCGATGGACAGGTGGCCCGTCCAGGTGCGGGCGAGCCCCGCCCATCCTTTGATATGCCTCGCCAGGTTCCACCTGCCATGGGGGGACCTTTGGCCCGCCGTAAGGGCAGGCCATGGGGCGACTCGCTCACACCCCAGGAGGGCGGGTGGCACTGGGGAAGCGCTAGGAGTCCGTGGCTGCGCCCCCGAGGGACATCGAGGCACACCGGGGACAGCTTGCGCCCAGGAGGTGAGTCGCCGCCGGACCGCGGCGCCACATGGCCTGTCTTCTGCTGCGCCTTTGCGCTAGTTTCTCACCGTGTAGTGGGTTGGCTCCTAACCCTCTACAGCCGAGCTCAAGAAGGACGACTCACCCCTAACTGCGTGTGTAGGGCAAGCTTCTATACATCTGCTATCAGAGGCTTGCATCCATTGGGCTTGTAAGTTTGTTGTACCTGCTGCTGATGCTGCGAGGATCTTCTTGATGTGCTGGCTTGACTTTTCTATTGAGCTAAAGTGTCTTGTCAGACTTTTGGTCCGGGAGGCTGCTCAGCGGACGCGCCAGGTGCTGCGCCATCTTTGCGCACTGAGCCAGCCGCGATCAGTCCAATCCTTGCCGGACTATCCTTTGAGGAGAACCACCTGCTGTATTTCACCTACTTGAGGTAGGGCTTGAGCCTGCAGCCTTTGTGTGGTAAAGGTTAGTCGTGTAGCCAGCATTGATCGTGTACATCGGTCTTGGTCATATCGGCAGCTGTCTGCCTGCCTGCTGTTTGGAGGTGTGGACTAGCCCGCTGCCTTGCTTGCTCGCTCGCTGGTGCACCAGCCTTGCGATGCCCTGTATTGCAGTATGGAGAGTGACATGCTGACTGTCGGAGCCTGACTGATCACGCAGTGTTCCTCAGAAAGCATGGAGTCGCACACATCCAGTGTGCCTCCTAGCCCTCCTCGGGAGGTAGAGCAGTCGGCTGCTGAGGCAGCAACGGCTGCTGCAGAGCCAGCAGTGGCTGCTGCGATGCAAGTCCCTGAGGGGCACGCCGAGCTCGGAGCCGTGGGCAAGAGGGCCTGTCGGCTGGGAGGTGCAATGCATGGCACTCCTCAAGGAGCAGCTGGAGGCAGCTAAGGCTGGCCTGGACCCACTTCTTCGTGCCTTCCTTGAGGGGACGCATGAGGAACAGCGTGCCCATCTCGTCCTGCTGCGTGCTGAGAGCAGCATATGCAAGGGGTCGATGCCGCGGTGCATTCTATGCGCCAGAGCAGTGGCAATCCATCGCATGGACGTGCGACGGCCCACGCACCACGGCGATCCTCCGGTCAGGACAATCGGGGTGGGCTCCAGGCGTGGCTCAGCGAGATGTCCGAATAGTTCGTGTTGATGAACACGGACGCGACAGCAAGAGTGCCACCCGCTGCGACATACCTCGAGGGGGCATCACGTGAGTGGTGCAACTCCCTGAAGCAGTCATCTACGCCCGAGGTGTTTGGAGATCTTTGTACACCTTGGGCGTAGATGATTGCTTCAGGCCGTCCCACCACTCACGTGGTTCCCCCTCGAGGTATGTCGCAGCAAGCGGCACTAGTTCATCAAAACGAACCATTCGTCCATCTCGCTGAGCCACGCCTGGAGCCCACCCCGATCCAATGAAGAAGACTTCCATGTCAGAGGTGTGCAATACCTGGACTTCTTCTCGGGCTCGCTCACTAACGTGTATGGTGAAATTAACGGGGCCTTCGGACACTTGACCATTGTTCGGGCTGGCTTCCTCAGCCCTTGCCCCCTTGGAAGAGCTCACACCTTTTTGGAGGTTTCTCTGACCTGCGGCTGCTCAACAGAGGTTACTGAGTGCTTCGTGGCTACGTGATTTAGTGTGCTTCAGACCTTTCTCTGGCCCCTTCACACCTTGTTCATTCTTCTTTTCTGGGCTGGCCTCTCACAGCCACCGCCCTGGACTGAAAGCCTCTTCTCTTTCTTATTGGAAAAGCCCCTTTCTCGAAACGCTTGTCATCATTCCCAACTTTCTTTCTTGACTAGAGCTTTCTGAGCGTCCATTCGCTGAAGAAGTGGCTCTCCCAATGGGGGCAAGGGCTGTGATAAGGCAGGCCGAAAAGATTTGACAAGGTTCGAAGTTGCCAAACTACAAAGGGGCCGAAGGCGCTATCCCAAAACTGGGGAAGGATGACAACTGAATAAGTACGAGTGAGGTTCTGCAAGTCCGAAAGTCTAGCTGCCGGAATACACTTCCCTGACGAAAGCCAGAGGCTGCAGCGAGAGCATGGCCAGCACGCAGGTGCAAGGCGTGGGCCATGGACCGCTGAAGGGCAACGGAAAGGCGCATGCGGTAGACCTGGGCTATCGAGCCAGCGGCGTTTGAAGTAGCGTGCTCACCTCGCCTGCGGGACACAGCGCGCAGCGCAGAAGCCACGGAGAGTCCCGCAGCTAGTCATTCTGACTTGCGGCTGCTTACTCTATCCTCTGTAGTACTTGCTTACTTTTGTGTTGTAACATCAGCAGCTGCGTTCTCTTCCTCCATGCTCCCGGCTTGCTCGGTCTCGGACATGCTCGGCCTTGGCCAGGCTCGGCCTCGGCCGTATCGGCGGCATGGCGTCTGCTGTTACAGCCCGTGCGTCCTTCTGGCAAGCCCCTTCTCGTACTTTGTTCATTCTTTTTTGGGCAGACTTTTCCAGCCCCTATCCGGCGGAGTGCCTCCTTCCCCGCAGCGAGCTACTCTGACCTGATGTTGCTCACTCGCGGGTACTGAAGAAGAAGAACACTCAGCAGGGGTTACTGAGTGCTCCGTAGCTGCTTAGCTTCTTACTGTGCTTGTCTTCCTTAGTGCTTCGCCTAGCCCCCTTCTTGTACTTTGTTCATTCTATGTTTATGGGCTGGCTGTTCCAGCCCATACCCTCAATGGGCGAGCCCTTTCTTCTTTTCCAGCACCTCTTTCTTCGGCTTCAGACATTGTCCACTGATTTTGGGCTGGCTTTGCCAGCCCTTCTTCTCTATGGGCGAGCACTTTCTTTCTTTTGGGCTGGCCTTGCCAGCCCTTCTTCTCTATGGTCATCTTAGGTACCTTAGATTAGGTCTCCGTATTATGTAGCATTGTTTAGTCTGCACTCGACTCTGCCTGAACAATGTATTGGCTTGAATTGGCCTCCCTTTCAATTCATGCGCCCCGCGCGCCTTCTCTCTATGGTACCTTAGGTACCTTAGATTAGGTCTCCGTATTATGTAGCCTTGTTTAGCCTGCACTCGACTCTGCCTGAACAATGTATTGGCTTGACTTGGCCTCCCTTTCAATCTATGCGCCCCGCGCGCCTTCTTCTTCTTCTTCTATGGGCGCGCGCTTCTCTATCCTCAATGGGCGAGCCCTCCCTTTCTCTTTGGTTTTACCCCCTTCCCCTCCTTGACCCGACCGTTGGAGCAACCGCGATTGCCCCCCGCGCCGCCGCCGCCGCCGCCGCTGCGGCGGCNGCTGCTCGCCGCCGCAGCCGCCGCCGCACTCCGCTGCGGGGCCTGCGGCGCCGGCCTGCGCCCAGGAGGTGGAGTCGCCGCCGGACGGCGGCGCCACAGGGCCTATCTTCCGCTGCGCGACGCGCTAGTGCTTTCACGTGTAGTGGGTTGACCTCTAAAACCCCTACGGCCGAACTGAACAATGACTGCTCACCCTGACTGCATGTGTAGGGCGAGGTTCTCTACAGTCGGGCTCCAAGAGCTCATCCATGGTGAGCGCATCCCGGACACGCAGATCTTCGATCAGGCCGACAATGTTTTGCTCGGCGGCGACATCGAATGCCACGAGCGGCGGCCGCCGAACGCCCTCGTCCGTCCACAAACCTGTATGCTTGAAGCAATTGGCAATGGTCTGCTGCCCAAGCTTGTCCCAAGCATGCAGCGTCCAACGCATGGCTTTTAGCTGGGCGACCTTGTAAATGTCGGTCTCCTGGGTCTCGTCGCGATTAACGGCGTGCCGGAGGTGTAGCCGGCGGTAGTGCCTCTTGAAGCTTACTATGATACCTGCGTCCATTGGTTGCAGTTTTGATGCGGTGTTGGGCGGAAGCATGACAATCTTCTTAGTCACAAGGTCGCCGACTGCATGGCTTGGAGCGTTATCCATAAGAAGAAGAACGTGGCAGTCCTGTCGTAGCATGTCTCCATCAAAGGCAGCGAGCCATTCACGAAATAAAAGCCCAGTCATCCACGCTTTGGTGTTGTGCTGGTATGAGAAACCGAACTCGAGGGCTGTCTTCTTATTGAATGCGCCGGGCTTATCCGCATGCCCGATGATGAATGGAGCGCGCTTGTCGGAACCGTCCGCATTGCATGTGAAAGCAATTTTGAACCGCGTTTCGTTCTTTTTCAGGCCTTCGGTTTGCTGGCGAGCAATGGTGCGGTCGGCGGCCATGCAATAGAAAAGGCCTGTTTCGTCCATGCTGTAAACGTCGCACAGGGGGAAAGGTGCAACGACTGCTCGCAGGCCCGGGAGGCTTGCGGCAACAACGGCGCTGTCAACAGACCCACTTTCGCCGTGACTTTTGAAGGACCAAAAGCCGTGGCGCTGCTGAAAGGACTGGAGCCATCCATTGGAGAATGATAAGGTGCTGTCTCCTCGAGCCTCCGCAAGTGCTTGCCCTTTTGCCTTGATGAGTTCGCCGGTGATCAAAACACGCTTGTGCTCGCAGGCAATGACCCAATTTGCAAGCTCCTCATCTAGCTCAGGCAATTTAACTTGTCTCCAACGGCGCTTGGCCGAATTGCAATCACTCATGGCCGCGTGCTCTGCTGAGCGCTTGAGGATGCTGGAAATGGCTGGTTGTGTCGGCTCTTGACTAGTTTAAAGTTCATTTGCGCCCATCGGCACAACTCGACTTGCGTCATACGGGGATTGACAGCCCTCTTGTCGCAAATCTGCTTCTTCTGCGCAAGAGACAACGCTGCAACGGCCAATATCTAGTAATACTGATTGCAGTATACAGTAAGTCTACGATGCAGGCTACTAGGCCACTCTTGAAACAAATTGCGAGACGAAGATGGCACGCACTTGTAGCAGTGCTGGCTGCTGAAGTACTCTTCGAGGTAACGACTTTTGAAGGCGGCGGTTGAAAGTATTCTTGCTCTGCCAGCCCTCGTCTTGGCGCAAATGCGTACATGATCACAAAGAGTTGAGAGTATCACAAAGGGTTGCCTGATTACACACAGAGCCGGCGAGCACTCAGCTTCACCTGGCCGCTCACACAGAAGTGTCGTACACACAGAGCCACCTTGCCACACACAGAACTGTCGCACACACAGCACCGCCTCACCACACACAGAGCCGCCGCGCACACAGCGCCGCCTCGCCTCACACAGAGCCGCCGCGCACACAGCGCCGCCTCGCCTCACACAGAGCCGCAAGAGTGTTTGGGCCCATAATGCGCCCAGCCGGGGCCTCCCCTTATCTAGGGAGTTTCTCATCGGCATAGAAGAGTAGACATAGTGGGTGGTTCTAACGACCCACTGATTCACCATATTTCTATATTCAACACTCCCACTAAATATGTGAATCAGCTAAACCTAGTAGATCTCTACATCTATCGAACTTGGGCTTAGCCAACCCCTTGGTCAGAATATCTGCAGTCATATTAGTATCACTGCAAAACTGCATTCTGATGACTCCTTCTTCTACTTTCTCTCTAACAAAATGATGTTGTATCCCTATATGCTTGGTACGAGCGTAATAGACAGGATTCTTGATCAATGCAATACTGCCTTGACTATCACTGAACAGAGTAGTTGCATCAGATGAAGAAAGAAACCCACATTCTTGAAGTAGTCTTCTCAACCAGGTTGCCTCCTTTGCTGCTGCAGTAGAAGCCATGTACTCTGCCTCTACAGTCGAAGTTGCTACAGTCAGCTGTTTTCGACTACTCCAGCTTACTGCACCTCCTCCAAGCTGAAAAACATAACCTGTCACTGATTTCCTGTCATCCAAATTTCCTGCCAAATCAGCATCACAGAAACCCACCAACTCATCACATTTGTCTCCCACTGCTTGAAATGTCAGACAGACATTCTTGGTTCCCTGCAGACATCTCATGATTCTTTCACAGCTTGCCAATGTAATAGACCAGGATCTTCCACAAACTGAGCAACAACTCCCACTGCTGCTGCTATGTCTGGACGCGCTGCCACAGCCACATACATCAAGCATCCTACTGCTTCTCTATAAGGTACGTGTGCCATTTGCCTCTTTTGGTGATCACTCTTCGGTCTCTGATCCTTGCTCAAAGTTGGTCTTGCATCCTGGAGAGTGGATATAGGATTGCAGTCTTGCATACCGAATCTGTTTAGAACTTCAGTAAGATACTTTGGAAACCCCAACTGTAGAAGCTTCTTGCCTCTATCTCTCTTCACTTGTATGCCCAATAAGTTTTCCAATGACCCTAAATCCTTCATCTTGAATCTACCACTCAGCTCTTCCTTCACTCTCTTCACTTCAACAGCTGAATCTCCCAGAATGATCAAATCATCAACATATATTGCCAAAATCACCTTAGCAGGTTGTTCTCTCACATATACACTGTGATTTGCTTCAGATCCCTTGAAACCTTGATGAAGTAAGAAAGTGTCCATCTGTTCGTACCAGGCTCTGGGTGCCTGTTTAAGTCCATACAATGACTTCTTGAGCTTGCAAACTTTGCTCTCCTTGCCTTTAGCTTCAAATCCTGCAGGTTGTTGCATATAGATTTCTTCTTTCAGGTCACCATCCAGAAAAGCTGTAGTCACATCCATCTGCTCTACTTCCAAGTCATGAATAGCTGCCATGGCCAACAAACTCCTCACTGCACTATTCTTGACTACAGGAGCAAATGTCTCATGATAGTCTATTCCTTCCTTCTGTGCACATCCTTTAGCCACGACGTGCTTTGTATCTGTTAACAGAGCCATCACTCCTGAGCTTAATTTTGAAAACCCATTTACTAGAAATAGCCTTCCTATAGCTGGTAAATCTACCAGGTCCCAAGTATTGTTCTCATTGATGGCGTTGAGTTCTGCTTCAGCAGCTTCTTTCCACTTGACAGCTTCATCACTACTCAAGGCCTCCTGAATAGTGAGAGGTTCATGAAGAGCAACAGCAGCAAAAACACGAGAATCTGTTCTTTGACTTGACACTCCCACTGTAGCAGCAGTCTCTTCCATATCCATGCCTGTTGTTCTGGCTTCCACTCTGTTCCCAGAATCAGACCCTGCCTCCACATCAATCACAACCTCAGTCTCTTGAGATTTAGGCCACCACTGCACAGAGTCAACTGAATCAACTGTCTCCGATAGTCTTAAAGGAAAGGCAGAATAGTCTGGGCTTCTCTGTTCGTCAAAAACTACATCTCTGCTAAACACCATTCTCCGTTTTTCAAGGTCGAATAGATTCCATCCTTTCACATGAACACCATAGCCTACCATGACACACTGTCGGGCTTTGGGCTGCAGCTTGTGCCGTGTTTCAGTTGGTATGTGCATTCACGCTGCACAACCAAACACACTAAGATGAGCCACTGTAGGCTGCTTCCCTGTCCAGAATTCATATGGTGTCATATTTTCAATGGCACGTGTAGGTAACCTGTTCTTGTGATATACTGCCGTGGCCACTGCTTCTGCCCAAATATCAGGTGGTGTAGAGAAATGAAACAGTAAACATCTGGCAGTCTCCATCACACTTCTGTTCCACCTTTCTGCGACACCGTCTTGTTGTGGACGGTACGCCGCAGTCAGCTGCCTGTGTATGCCCTGTTGCTGACAAAAGCTTTCAAACTCTTTAGAGATGTACTCTCCACCGTTGTCAGATCGAAGAGCCTTGACCTTTCGTCCTGTTTGCAACTCTACTACAACTTTGGAAAGTTTGAACTTCTCAAAAACTTCACTTTTGTTCTTCAGAACATATACTCTACTCCACCTGCTGGCATCATCGATGAATGAGAGAATGTATCTACTTCCTCCTAAAGATGATGTCTGCATAGGTCCACAAACATCAGAGTGTACTAGGTCTAAGAGACCAGAAGCCCTATAATGTTCGCCAGCAACTGGAGGTTGGAGGTGAAGTTTACCTTGCACACAGGTTGTACAAAATTCTGGTTCAGTAGGAACGACATCCAAGCCACGCACCAAGCTCTGTGTCTGTTTCATCCTCGTCACATTGGGATGTCCCAACCGTGCATGCCATTGCTTCTCTTGTGACATTGCAGTCTGATGTGCTTGACCCTGCACCTGTTCCTGTCCCTGTTCCTGTCCCTGTTCCTGTCCCTGTACCTGTCCATTCAGAACAAAGAGATCTTTCTCTCTTCGACCTGTAAGTGTAGGGTATCCATGTTTCTCAATCACACAGGAATCAGCTTCAAAAATAACACGATATCCATTCTTGAGCAGCTGGGGTACGGACAACAGATTCGCTGCCAATGCAGGTACATGTGAAACATTGTTCAACAACTGCTCATTTATGCCATTCGAACTAGGCACCTGCAAACGCACTTGGCCAACTCCAACGGCAGGATGTACACTGGCATCTCCCAAGAAGACCCTGAGAGGAGCAATGCGTTCATACCTCCTCAAAACAATCACGACGCTTTGTAAAGTGATGCGTTGCGCCGCTGTCAATCAGCCAACTGTGTTTAGTTGACTTGACCTGTGCTTCACATAGATGGACCTGGCCCCCACTGTATCCCATCTTACTTCTACCTCTGTGAACATCACTAAAAGCTTGCCGTCTTGGACAGTTCTTGAACAGATGACCAGGTTGACGACAATAGTAATATATTCTGTCCTCTGGCTGATATCGCCTTCCATCCTTCCACCTAGGTTGATCTGGAGAATCCCTAACATGTGGCCTGTTATCTGTCTGGTATTGCCTGCCCTCACTCCACCTAGATCTGTCCAGATGATCCCTAAGTTCGGGCTCCATAATCCGTCTTCCCATCCAGGCTGCATTCATGCCCTGCACAGCACGTTGCTGCTCTGCCATTTCTCTTAATAAGTTGGGACTAAGAGCAGGAGGTGAGCCGCCCGGTGGGCCCATAACCTGAAAGTATTCTTGCTCTGCCAGGCCTCGTCTTGGCGCAAATGCGTACCTGATCACAAAGAATTGAGAGTATCACAAAGGGTTGCCTGATTACACACAGAGCCGGCGAGCNACTTGAGGCCCTCGAGGTGGCGCGTCGCCGGGCGCTCGCCGCCCCGCGCCGCGCGCGACCGCTCGATCCACGTGTCCTCCTCCAGGTGCTCGTCGGCGCCGGCCTCGGCCTCCTTGTCGCCGCCGCCGCTGAGAGCCGCGGCGGCGGACGGCGGGAGCCCTCTGCGGTGCTCCTCGGCGGCTGCGGCGGCGTGATCGCCGAAGAGGCCCCACACAGCGCCGCGGTGCTTGTCCTCAGCGCGCTGCCCGAAGATGTCGTCGGCCGAGATGTGCCGTGGGTCGTGGTCATGGACCTGGTGCAAGCCCGGAAGTGTGGCGATAGTTGGAGGAGACCCACAAGAGAGGGAGGATGGAGTACAAGAGAGGGAGGATGGAGCAGCAGGAGGAGGAGGTAGGGGGAGGAGCAGGAGGGAGGAGGGTTCATCAAGGAGGGGCTGCTGCGCACCTTGCCCCAGTCGTCGGCGTCGACCCCCGCGTAGGCGGACTGGATGATCTTAGTGGCGACACGGCGCACCTTGATGGTCACTGGATGATGATCGGGCAGTATGTTGTCCTTGAACTGTGACTTGATCTGCACGCCCAGATGAGATGGCCCAGGGGGCGAGGTTTTGTGAGGAGGGAGGCAGTAAGAAGGCAGCCAAAGGAACGGGCAAATATAGAGTAGGGTAGGGAGAGGGGGAGGGTGTTACGATAA